>DVZK01001076.1:0-10201 GCA_018236665.1 Calephelis perditalis
CCATTTAAAAGAAGATTGTTAACTGTGAACCAATGTACAACTTTGGATATCGCATTGTTCACTTCGTCATACTTACCTAATTGCCTTTTCACTTTAAATATAACTGAAGTGTCATCCGCGAACAAAACAATATCGTGGGCATCCCTTATGTAATAAGGTAAGTCATTTATATATACAAGAAACAGAAATGGACCAAGAATAAAGCCCTGCGGTACGCCAATCGTAACCGCAGAACCCGAAGAAGTCAATATCAACGATTATGTGGAAATGATTATTTATAGTACCTATCTCTTGAAACTTGAAGACTCCTTGTGTAATCGATATTACTTCTAAGTCACGATCCCTTCACCAGGCTCATCGCACAGCCAGAAATTACTACGAGGTTCAGCGGCATTTCAGACACCTGGTTTTGATCAGAACATGAGATAAGATTTTTTTTTTGTTTTTTTTGGACATAAATGTTTATTTAAAGTGTAACTGACCACTTGCTTGATGCCTTGTAGCCTAACAGAACTTTAAAATCTACTGCTACCATTAATAATAATCTAGACATCACTAAGAATTGGATCAGTTCACCCAGATTCAGGTCATTATTATTGTTGAAAATGTTTATTTCAGTTGAAATTTTAAGTGTTATATTTCCTTTTTGTGTATTAAGAACTCCACCGTGAACTATTTCTTTGATTATACTCGTATCTCCATAACTTATAGTTTCCTGAAAGAGATCACTGTTTTAGCGATAAGGTCGCCATTTTGTATCACTTAGTTTTTAAGTTTTATTTTTAATGTATTTATTTGTCTATGTATTTCGGTTCACAATAAAGAGTTATTCTATTCTATAAATTCTAAGGCAAAGCTCCATCATGAAATGGTGGAGAGCTAAGTTCTCCATTGCGGCTGTACCTCCGGTTATCCCCAAAGTGTGGTTCCGAAAGGGGTATTTTAGTAAATAGTTGAGACAGACATGTTTCTACCTTGTGAGAATATTTTCGGTCTCGTTTTATGTCAGCTAACAAATGTGAATAGTTAGTGATTCCTATCTCCAAACTAGATTTTATGGGACTCTTGAAGCACAGGCCACTTTTTAAATTGTTTGATCAAGCAGACGATATTTGTCATGCCCTCTAAATAAGACAAGATAAATTCTGCAATTTTTATGTCATTTCGAACTTGGCAACTTTAGTTAGTTAAATCTGATTTTGTTATATATTTTTTTTCATGCACTTTTGATAATCTCGCTATTTCCGAGTCATTTAAATATTCAAACTTAGTGAAATTAACCTGAACATATATCATATATATAGTATGGTCTCAACGAGGACTTACATCACGACCTAGCCTTACCCACAATAGTACAGCGTTTCAAAGAGCTATCGGAACGTTACTTTGAAATAACGGCTGCCCGCCCGAACCCGATGTCAGCACTCGCGTGTGAATACACACTGACAGCAAACATACCTACCAAATTTAAAAGACCCCGTCAATCCTCCGTATCTGCGGCAAACGCAAGCCTGGAATCCCAACCCAAACATAACCTCTAAAGACACTTCACTACAGCATCAGTCTCAGCGACTAAGATCTCTCTTGCGTCCGGCGCCTGACGCCGAGCGACGATCCACTACTCCTCTATCAAGTCCACTTAATAACCAGATCGCAGCACCAAGTCAAGGTATGGTCTCCCGGAAGACAGTCCTTGTTGCTGCCGTTGTAGGAAGTAGTCCAATCCATCTGAATGATGACTTCTCGGGCTGAGCACTCTGCACGGCCCACAAAGCCTGGTGAAGTTGTAAAAACAGTGACTTTGGTTATTAGTCATTCTAAAAAACTGGGCTGCACTCCGGGAGTGCCCGCAGAAGTGAAAACTTGAGTATTTTGATATTTTGCAATGATTATGGAATCTGTTGTTGGAATGTATGGTTTTCAATCTTTAAACCTCAATTTCAAAATACTATTTAACCTTCGTACCCCTGATACGGCCACAAGGGAGCAATGCACCTATAATAACTGTCATGTCAATAGGCAACGCTTTGCAATTGTCTCTGACTATCAGGAGAGCTGTATGCGCTGACGTCTCGCATAAAAAAAACTTTTATTTTAACGACTGGTAAAACATACTTAAGAATTTTATTTATTATTGCCTACGTAATAATTCACAGTTACAGAATAAACTAGCCGTATCAAGCGAACAGACGGATAAACATGTTGAATCCATAAGCATACCGCTTAAAGCCAATCAGCTAAAGAACCCTAAAAGTTATGTTATTAAAACAAGTGTAACAGATAACCACGAATTTGATAACGAAAATGCAGAACATATTTGTATTTTATCTACAATTAGACTATAAAACGAAAGTGACTTTGAAATAACGTTAATTAGAATCGTTCAACAATGTGGTCGACAGTGTTATACAGTGTGCTCCTCACTTCTGCCTTTGCTGAACGGGAGTCTCGAATTGTGCAAATCGAACAGGGCCCTGTGCGAGGTTATAGGAATGAGGAGTTCGGCATATTCGAGTTTCACAATATACCGTACGCAACAGCCCCAACTGGTCCAAACAGATTTAAGGTATTTATTTTCTTTGTTAATAAAATATAGTGTGTTACTATTTTCTGCACATGCACAGTAAAACTGCAAAAATCCTGCTCTCAAATTATTAAATTTCGCCGGTACTATTTTATTTCATTTATACGGAGACTTGCCTGTGTTTTTCAATTTAATAAATTGATATATTCATGCGCCTGAAATACATGTGTCAAAATTTAAAATAGAAATCCAAACTAAAATAGTCAAATTTTTTTTCCAATGTTATTCATAATAAATAGAAATGAATACCGTGAAAAAGGTTTTGTGGAAATTGGAGATGGGTATTTTTAGAAAGATAGATCATGATCCCAAGGTAGTCCCTTATTAGTTTTATTGTGATCCGGCTATTGGTTTTTATTACATTAAATGTATTGTATTAAAGTTTTAATTATATTAAATGAGGTCATAAAGATAAGTAAAAAAATACGCTGATAAAATTGATGTGTCACGATTTCGAAACCAATAATATTATCAAATCGCAACGTGGTACTCAATGATATAGTTTGAGTTCGCTTTAGCAGTTTTACTGCGCTTAAATCTTTAAGTAATAAATTGAGTGAGTGATGTTCCTCAATCTTAATCGCGTTTTTCCATACAAACCTGTCAGAGCTCTTAATTGTTAGAGACCCTCTAATCCTAACTGAACTAAACTAAAAATCTTACTGAATCAAATTATTTATTTGTTGTTTTTAAATAATTATAAGCAAAATCAACAACTATTCTAAAAATCTGATGGAAAATTATAATATCATGTTTTCATTTATTGTACTTGAACCTTGTTTCGAATAAAAGTGCCTTTAATAATGGATATTTGTCTTTATTTCTGTCTACATTGTGCAACATAGGCATTTATTTATTGCCTGAATAAACAATATGGGCAGTCTAAATACAAAACAAAATCTTATTAATTCTTGTTAACAGCCACCCCTACCACCACCGGAATGGACTGATATTTTTGAAGCTGAAGACAAAGTAATAATATGTCCGCAAAAAGATTTTGCAAATATTCTGCCCAAAAATGCTGTTGAGCTGGAAGACTGTTTAATAGCAAATCTTTACGTACCAGCTAACCAAAACAAAAACATTCCAGTGGTCGTTTATGTGCATGGCGGCGCCTATCTTTGCGGATATGGGAATATTTTTCCCCCAAGGAAATTTGTTTCAAGTAAAGATGTTTTGGTGGTCACATTCAATTATCGAGTGGGTGCACACGGTTTCTTATGTTTAGGAACAGAAGATATACCTGGTAATGCTGGCATGAAAGACCAAGTAGCACTGTTACGCTGGGTGAAACGAAATATTGCAAGCTTTGGCGGAAATCCTGACGATATTACAATTATGGGTAGTAGTGCGGGATCATCAGCTGTAGACCTTTTGATGATTTCTAAAACAACAAAAGGATTATTTACAAAAGTAGTACCTGAAAGTGGAGCTAATACTGCAGCATTTAGTGTTCAAACAAATCCTCTACAAAATGCTAAAGAATACGCAAAATTATTAAAGTTTGAAAATGTTGAAGACGTATATGCATTAGAAGATTTTTTTAAAAGCATTTCAGTACAAGAATTATATTCCCCCGATCTTTGGTATAGACCCATTTCATTCCTAGTTAATCCATGTGTGGAACGAGAAACTCAAGGAGAAAGTTTTCTGGATGATAGTCCAGTCAATATACTCAAAAGTGGTAATTATGAAAAGCTACCAATGTTGTATGGATTTGCTAACATGGAGGGACTTTTGCGTGTACCTTTGTTCGATTTTTATAAAGATGACATGAATAAAAACTTTTCTAAATTTCTACCAGACGATTTAAAGTTCACAAATGTAAAAGAGAAAGAAAAAGTAGCTAAGAAAGTTAAAGAATTTTATTTTGGTGACAAACCTGTAGGCCAAGAGACTATTTTGGCTTTCATAGATTACTTCTCGGATGTAATTTTTGCATATCCTACTTTAAGATCTGTAAAATTACAAGTGAACTCGGGAAACAAGAACATATACTTATATGAGTTTTCCTACGTGGATGAAAGTTTTCCAACAGTTCCATATACCAATGTACGTGGTGCGACTCACTGTGCTCAAACAGCGGCTGTACATAGCATTCCACACGAAGATTTTATACATGCGTCAATAGAATTTTCAGACCAGTATTCAAAAATGACTGACATTATGAGAACCATATGGCATAGTTTTATTACAACTGGGTATGTATAACATTTTTTCACTGTTTTGTTTTAAAACATGGACAAGCATTTGATAATTTATATTATATTTTGTGCAAAGATGTTTGAATGTGGATGGAGAAAAAAAGTTTTAATGATGCGTTTTCCATTTATTACCATGATAGGAAGCCTTTATAAATAGCCCCCGACGAAAAAGGGGTAAAAAGTTTGACGTGTGTGTTGCTGTGTGTGAATATGTTTGTGGAAACGCGGATAGAACGATTTGTATCAAGATTATTTTATTAAAAAGCTGACATGATTAAAATAGTTCTTAACTGCATCATATAAAAGTTTTGTCGGAAGACTTGAAACATTTTTAATTTGAAGATTTAATCATCTAATAAAATCAACGCTGCCCTAATAAGTGGCCGACTGCAGTTGACTTGCCACCTACTATGTTGTGTGATTAAATATTACCTATGTCTAGTCCTATCTTTTCGTCGTCTCATTTCGTTGTTTTTCTGTATCCCTACCACGGTCTAAGCCGAATCTACTGTACCGACCGTAATGAAATTTGATAGATCTCAATGTTTTCATGGAATTACACAAATTACACATTACGTGTTCCTTTTTACTTCCCTTTGAAAAGAGCCTAAAGTCAAAACATGTCTATATTATTAACAAATAGTTTAATATTATTATTTTTTTAATTATGTATTTTGTTGTTTAGAAACTGTCTCGCGTTTTTTTGTCAATAAAAAAATTTGAAGCAAAAGAAATCATAGACATAAACACGAAGTGACCAAATAACTTTGAATCCAGGATATGGAGAAACATTTGCGGGTACAGGCTACCTAATATTCTAAATGGACTGTGTAATTAATTTTAATTATATTATGAATACGAAAGTTTGTCTGTCTATAGCAATTGGTATCGATTTATTAATTTAAAGGTGCAAGTATATTTTTACATAAATGACGCAAACTTTTCTATTTATTTTCAGAAATCCCATACCAGAGAACTCTGACTTGCCTGCTTGGCCACCTGTAGGAGCAGATGGGTCTCCTCATATGTCTTTGAACCAAACTATAGAACTTCGAGGTCCTCTTCTAAAAGAACGAACAAACTTTTGGCATGAGATATATGACAAATATTATGCAATGCCAATCCCCCCACCTACTCCACCTCCCAGGCGTAGTGAACTGTAAACTGAATATCAAATTTAAATATATGGTAATAAGTAGTAAAATAAGTAAAATATACATTTTAAACACTTTTTTTCTGCTAAACACCAATCTATTTGTTTTGTCGTTTATATCGTTTAAATTACATTTTGTCAGATGCATCTTAATAATATACTATTGACGTGTCTCTCATTTGTGCGACTTTTCCTATTAAAAAAGTGACGCAAATTGATGTTCTTGACTGTTAAAAAAGATAGGAAGATGATAACGATTTTGGTCTATCTTGTTATCCAACTCGAATCCCCACCTTGGCGATTAAAAAACAATTGTTGTTAGAATGAGAGACATTCATTGGTTAAAGTGGTTATTTTTTTTGTTTTTTCGGTGAAAACAATATGGCTTTAATAAAATTTCACAAAATTTTAAGGATTTTTTTTAATTTAGCGCAGCAAAACTGCGATTCGTATTCAAAAAGTAAGTCATCTCTATATTCAAAAAACTTAAAATACGTTGTATGCCTATCCTGACTTATTTGGAAATGTAGTCTCATTTACACCAGCTGATATTTTTTTCACATGCTGGCTCAAGTGTAGTTTAAAAATAATAACATACCGGATTGTTAATAGACTATGCTACATCGTACGCATCATGTCAACCATCTTTAAAAATTCTTTAGAAGATTGTTTTGATGGACGTGGCTAACCATTTTTAAATCGTTTTTAGCTACATTTAATGCTCAGAAGTATATATGCGTTTGGATGCACGGTAATGTCCCAGCTAAGACTAATGAAGCGAATCGCAGAGCGCTAATTACTTTTTTGAGTTTCGTCGTTTTTTTGAACCCTCATAGAGTTGGTTTCCGATGTGCCAGAGAATTCAAATTCCCAGAATATTATTTAAATGATAGACGTAATAAATAAAGGTCACAATTAAATAGCTTCAATACATTGAGTTTTATTGATATTTAATATACACCGGTTTCGTCACTGACACAGTCACTGATACACTGACACACTGATGATCATCAAAATATTTGGCTCAAGTGCTAGAAAGCTGAAATTTGGTATGTAAGCTAAGTTTAATATTCAACCAACAAAAAAGATAAGTAAAGTAGGTAAACCATATACAAAGTGTGCTCAAAGCTCTGTGAGTAATATTGTTCTGTGGCTCCAAGAAACCCTCTCATCTTTCGATTACTGGCTACAGGAAAATAAACAACCATCCCACCAGTAGACAGTAAACTATGGCTTGACTCGTTTCACTTTTATCTAACATGTTACAAAGCTCCTGGCCACTTAACAAGATTTTGAAACCTATTGACAGTAAATAGGGGTATATGTGAAAAAAACTCCTTTACGTAATATAAACAATAGGACATTTCGAAAAACGTGGCGCAATTCTCTTTAAAACTCGTGTCTTTTTATTCGTGGATTGTGTCATATCTTTGTTGTTTTATGTGGTGATTTTGCATTTAAACTGTGGTAAAGTATATGACAATTTATTTTAATTGATTAGAATTGTGCATCCTAATGATTTCATGTCAACACTTGCCCATTGAAATTCGGAACCCCTTTAAAAGAAAAAAATATTATGTTACGTATTTGTATTTTATTGGTTCTAAGTGATTAATGTAATTAGATGACATTATTAATAAGTCTTAAATATAAGATACTTTTACTGCATTGTAATGAAAAACAAATAAGTTGTCCAAACACATGTAAATTCTTTATTCAAATGCATCAAGGTAACTTCCCTGCTTGCAGCCGGTTCGCGGCAGACAGGGCCATCGCCCCAATAAATATATATCATTTTTTGTTTGACTTTAAAAACTGATATCTACACATTTACCTGATAACGTATAACTGATATCCATACTTTTTTCTTGAGGCCTAAGTGTTTGTTTTTCACTAATATTTATCAGCATGATAATCAAAATATTTATTAAAAACAGTTTAATTAAAAAAACAGTTTAATTATTTTTTTGAATTGAATACGGTACTTAATTCTATGTTTTACGAGAATACTATTTGTTTTTTCAATTTCAAATAGGTTTTAACCAAAACCTTAGATTATTTATAAGCACTAATTTTGGCACTTGAGATAAGTACCATTTTTGTTTCAATTTTATTCAAAATATAACAAATATAGCACTGAAACTTCTATTCTACTCTACAGTAAATATGATGAAGTTCTCATATACAAAAGATCTTTGTGCTCGATGGTATAAGACATTTTTGAAAAATTGAAATTTGACACTCCACTTATGTTGACTTTGAGTGAGTCCGTCCTGTAAAGGTATATTATTATACTTTTTGGTAGGTCCATTTTTTGCGCCTATTATACAAATTTGCACGTGAAAAAAATGTATGGGAACATGTGGTGTTTTATTTTTTATTGAATCACAACCGTACTTTAGCATTTAGCGTAAAAAAATTAATTGGTTTTCGTTTGCACTTTGTTTGCTGAGGAAAATATTATTTACTCAAAGTGTCTTACAGCATATTTTGGTTTTGTTTCAGCGACTATTTGCATTGGTATTTTGGGAAAATATGTTAATAAAGATATTTCTTTCAGATTCCAATTAAAATGTATTAGGTTTTTTGGTCTTCGGTAAATATATTGCTTTAAATCTTTTTTTCAAAAGCGCGGCATCTTAACAGTGCCTTCATTGTATAGATATATGAGGCTGTAACATTTGTTAAACAGATCTGTGTATATTTTCTAAAACTTTTGTTGTCGAAAAGTTTGAAACTGTGTTCAAAATGTTAGTCTGTTTTAAACAAACCACCTAAACCAGCGATATTAGTTTCGCTTGAAAGGTGATAGCAGTTTTTGTAGAAATCATCTTAGCGTAAGATTCGGTAGTTCCTTCAGCGAGGGTTCCCGGAGTTTTGTTTTTTTACCTTTTTTTTCTCCAATTTGTACGACCTTTGCCACCCTTGAGCCTATTAGCACAAACGTCTTGTGCCACGAAATCTTACCAGAATTTTGTGGGTCGACCTTTTCTACCAGCGCCTAATGATTTAACAGCTTTAAGACATTTGTTACGCACGTAGTCTGCTAGTTTACATAAAAAATTGACCGCAATAGCTTAGGCAGCTTTATCTGCTATATCGCGGATATGAAGACTGCACCGACTTCAAACCTACGTTCATTTTGTTTAATACTTTTTAGTTTATTGCTGAATAAATTAAATTTAATAAAAACAAACACCGGGATAGGTGTAATTGGTAAAAAAAATATCATAAAGTGATAACCAATTGGCCTACCTTAAACAAATTATAGGACCAATTGGTAACTATTCCCCATCAAGTAAAAAAAAATGTGTGTACTTATGTACACGCGTTAAAAGTTACACTTCTTCGGCGTAATAAGATAAAAATCTTTTTAAAAATTTTATCTTTTGCCTTATTTTACATTTGTAGACAAAATGACACTAACCATGGAAATTACTTTTACTTTGTTGGTACCCTTTTTTTGAAAAACTAAAATGTTATCTATAGCTAACTTCATCATGTCGGTTTTTCGTGACGGAAATAATTTACAATCATCATTTTTTCCTAACGCGCCAAAAGAAGTATAACTTCAAAAATCAGTAATAAGTATCAGTAGCAAGAATAACTGAAAAAGTCTCAAGACCCTGACATTACTTTGACTTATGACTTACGACTTATGACCTGTCATGACTTATGATTGTTAAAAAGAATTTAATAATATGGAAGACGTGGCAGCATGGCCTAAATGTCTTAGCCGGCCTAAGAAAAGGGCAAATTAATTTTAAAATTCCAATGTCCTCTTTATCAAAGCAATAAATATTAAAAAACATTCAGCTGTCAAATTCAAATCTATTGTTATGTCAAATTAATTCCAAAATCCCGACATCCGAGTCCATTGCCGAACAGAATGGTGACATGGCTGCACAAAAACAATAGTGTTTACATCATACATTGAAAATGGCGTGGCTTGACGCTGTTCCCAGTGGTACCCACGTGAGAAATTGTCTCATTGTGATTAGTTAAGCTTCATGATTAAGGGATTGCTTTGAACATGAATGTGATATGGCGGCTCGAGATTAGGATTTATACTTAAGAGGCATAAGATGCGATATATTTATTGAATATTAATTGATTTTTGTTTCAAAAAAAGGATATTCGCACCCATGTCCCCAAAGAGGTAGACAGAGGCGCAACCAAGGCACCAAAGAATATAAATACTCTTTAACAAGAGAAGAAGCGTATCTCTCTTTTTAAAAAGTGCAACCGCGGCTTTATACA
>DVZK01001077.1:0-10200 GCA_018236665.1 Calephelis perditalis
GAATCGAACCCGGTACCTCAAGAAGTCAAGTCCGACGCCGGAGTGCTAGACCACAGGGACTTTTATTATTTTTAAGTCGAAAAGGCAGATAGATTTCCTAAAGAAATACACGTCGATTATAGACACTACAGCTGCTGCTGCATTGTTGCCATCCTTAGGAATGGTTATGAAGTATAAAGCTTGTCCTCGTGGCTGCCGGAATAAATAATACCTGACAATGATAATGGATATGGTGTTACCACAGTACAAATATGGACAGTATGGAAACTAAGCCTAGTTTTCAAAATACAATCCATTGGAGAAATAGGGTTGTCATGTTATTTTTTTATTTATCGAATTTCAATGACTACTCAGTTTATAAATAATGTACCTTAGTGGGTAATCTCATGACGCCAGTTAATTTAGGCAAAAGACGAATACGTTCGTGGCATTTTAAAAAAATCGTCGGGAAAGTCTTTACGCGAAATTCGCTACCAAAGAGAGGTATATATGTAGTGTCATATAATTTAGGCGAATAAAAAACATAGCAAGCTTATTTTTTTTATATGAAAGTTGCGCCAAACTGTTCGCTACTGCAGCACTGCGAAAACAGCTTAGGTTGTCGGCAACGCGCGTTTTGTATGAATGTTCTGTTTTTGAATGTTTTTAGATAGTTTCCCTACTGTTTCATATTTTTAATGTGGTTATAGTCAAATTGTTAAGGTTTGCCTCTTACAAGTAAGCTCCTTGTATTATTTAATTGGGCCTGAAATCAATTTGTTATAAAGTATTGTTCTTTAGTTTGAAGTAAATAATGTACCTAAATAATTGGTACCTATAAATTTATAAAAACACTATTTGCATTTAATATACATGACTGCAATGTTTTTAAATTTAAATAAATACATAATCCTTGTTTTTTTACATTGTTGGAAGACAAATAGTTTTTTTTTTAAAATAAGAAAGATATGCTGCCTATAGATACCTACTACAGGTGTAATTGCTAGTTTGAAAACCTAAGATTGGAATGTAAACTCACCATCTTGTAAATTTCTACCTAGTTCCTATCCTACCATATTTTTTTATTGGATTCTAACAATGAGAAGTGAAGATGTTATGACGCCAGAAACAGGTGATTTGGTTGATACCAATAATTATTGTAACATGACGTAATTAATGTAACCATATTTTTCGACTCTAAAACGGGACATCCGAATTGATGGAAAACATAAAGTATCTTCACACCCGTATCCCGAAGTGGTAGGCACAGGCACAACCAGGGCATCCACGACTAGCTGAAGACACTAAGTCCCACAAACAATTTTTTTATTAGAAAATTGGAAAAAAACACTTTTTCTTTTTGTTGCCTGACCTGGGAATAGAACCCGGAACTCATGAAGTCAAGTCTAACACCTAGACCGCGAGACCACAGAGGCGATGGAAAACATGAACGCTTTTTTTGTCAAATTGCATGTTTAATACGTCTCCACCATGTAAAACAATAGCTAAATGTGTAATTGGACTAATTTTAAAAAACGATATATTACATAACATATTTATTTACCTATTGTATTATGAGTACGGCGTACTAGACACGTAATATTTGTGCGACAAATGTAGCGTCAATTACTACGAAAATAAATACCTACGTGTCCCGAGCAAATTATCGCGCCATTTTAAAAATACAGGACATTTATGAATCCCTGGCTTTTTCTTGGAGAGAATAACGGGAACAAGGGTCATCTTACTTACTATGTTAAATATTATGTCTTACATGGAATTTTTATGATATTGCAAAACATACAAGCTCTATATTTTCTAATAATAATGATAAGATTGATATTAATACTAGACTTCTAGACACGTAATGGTATTGGTGCGCTGCCTAAAGGCACGTAACTTAAGGATGATTAGCTTTTGTGTATTAACTATCTTTTAAATCGGAACACGACAGTTGTGACCACTGACGCTATTGGTGTTTGTAACTAGTCTCTAAATTTAAACTCTAAAATTTACATTTTTATTGCTTTATTAGATGCTATAGAAGAAAATATTTAAAGCTTCAAAACAGTAACAATCATAATGATATATTGTATATTAACTTCTTTTATTTTGACCGTCACATTACATCTACTAAACCGATTTTGTTAAAACTTAAGCCGTTACTATTGTATATTAATCTGTTACTATTGTATATTAATTCGTTACTGTTGTATATTGACTTGTTACTATTGTATAATATAGCTTTTATAACTTTGTCATTAGTTAGAATTTTTTTTCGTTCGTTAACAAGAAACCCTTTTGATTAAAAATAACAGCGTGGACTCAAAGTTTATATTTCTTTCCACAGTTCTCAACTATGTATCAATACGGCGATCGTGTATATGCACCGGTTCTACGCTTTTCACTCCTTCACACAGTTCCACAGGAATGCCATAGCCGCCGCTGCTCTGTTCCTTGCCGCAAAGGTAAGATTTCACACTTCATAAGCCCCTCCGCTTAGGACTCTGCCTCTAATTTTTGGACGGCACCTAGCAGGGTAAAGCCACCCCTGGAGAATGGAGTATAACTTACTGTTTACCGTTTCTTCCCGCTTCACTGCCTTTTCGCTGTTTCCGACGACTGGTCCATTTCATTACGGATAAAGTTGACGTAGAATTGATTTCTAAGCAAACTTTTGTTTTCTACTAGCTGACGCCCGCGGCGTTGCCCGCTTGGTTAATGATCTCACAGGAACATTTTTTTCGGGGTTAAAACTTCCTAAATGTCAATCCAAGCTACCCTCTGTGTGTGCCAAAATTTCATGAAAATCGGTTCAGCAGTTTTTACGTGAAGAAGTAACAAACATACAAACTTTCACATGTGTGATATTAATAAGACATTAACATTATAAATGTCTTTGTATTTGAGAGTTGAGTTTTGAAAAATAGAAGACTATGTTTAAACTCTGATTTTTCAGTCTATTTATATGTAGTTTAAAATTTAAATAATATTTGATTTAAGTAAGGAAACGTTAACAGTAATGTTTTAAAATAATTGTAAAAATCTTTTCCATAAACACAATAATTAAGATGTATGTCTGATTAAAATAAATTATGTAAATGATAATCCCTTAATTGCAAAAGCTAAATTTTGGTATGTTATAAGACAGCTAACACGTATCTCAAATAAATGTAAGAGACAACCGGTGCCTTTAGTGTAAATTAATGAGAGGTGAAAATTTGTATGAAAATCTGTAAGTGCTTCGCCGACGAAGTCGCCGGCTCACCAGCTAAATAACTTAAACGTTTTATCGGTATGCTTATTTTAAATAAGCACAACGTTAAATAAACAGTTTTTTCCATCTCTAATAATGAGGGATAAAAGTTTGTATGAAAATCTATAGTCTATCTATATCCGACGAAGTCGCGGTTAACCAGCTAAAAAACTAAAACGTGTTTGACCACATGACAAGTGTCGTTTTTACGGCAGGAATAAGCAAGGCGATGGATTTTTGCCCTTGCTGCATAGCACTCTACTTTTCTTAATCACACATCTAGTCTATGCTCGCCTATTATGAATTGCCAGGAAGTGAGAGAGAGAGGTTTATTCTACTCAGCAGACCTGAACTAACAAAGAGAAAAAGTGCTTGTGCAATAGGTTAGCTTATTTACGCTCGAACAGACACCAGCTCTTTCAGTTCAGGCTGTGTCAGATACTTTGCTTTAGTGTTGAGATAGAAGATAGATAATATCTAAGAAGGAGACACATACTTACGCACAAGTTTTAGTGTACATTGTAAAAATGACTGCAACCTTGGAAAAAAATTACATTTCTTTTTAATTTCAGGTCGAGGAGCAACCCAGAAAATTAGAATATGTAATAAAAGTCGCCCACGTGTGCCTACACCGAGGTGAAGGCGTTAGCGCTCTAACTCCGGAGCAATATCAAGAACAGGTATGTGATTATTTCATTTCGTCACGAGTCCCTTATAATATATTTATTTCACTTGGATCTGGTAAGAGATAAACGTGGCCTACAGACACCAGTCAGACAGATGTTACAGGTGCGTTGCTATTCTGACGCCGGGATTGAAGGCATATTGTGCAAGTCTACCGGCTACCATAGCCTCCAGACAGGATTGACTGTGTTATTATGGTGGCAGGATTAGGTAAGGCTCTACCAGCAGTGGTCTTGTTGGTGATGACTTATAATTAAACCTGTTCTCGCCTATTACGAACTACCTGAAAGGCAGATAATCTATCTACTCTACAAAAGAGACCCGGACTAACCTGGGGTAAAAACTTAAACTGCTATTAGTATTCGTGCATCAAAATTACCACTTATATCTCGAAACTAATGATTAATACTAAACAACTTACATAAAATGTTGTTAGTTGCGGACAAATTCCACTTTGGCATGATTCAGACTAGTTAATTATGTGAATCATCATTTTCTATTTATATAACGATTGTCAACAACTGATTTCCTGATTATTCTTTTAATAATACTAGTTATCGCCCATTAGTCGAAATTTTACCATAATCCTTATCAATACCTTTGGTTATCAAAAGCGAGCAGTATGTGTAATGTTTTATTTTTTGATTTAATGTACTTTATAAGCGTTATTATTGAAAAATGTTAACTTTCTGCACTTCTCCTACACATAAACTATGACAGTGTCAAATTTCATACTCCTCCGTCCATGCAAATTTCGTAAAATATTACTAGTGGTCGCCCATTGGTCGAAATTCGATCATAATAAATTTTAATATCTTGTTGATAAGAACGCCATCTTAATTTCTCAAGACCAACTACTTTGTTTTTTCCAAACTTTTTAGTGCGCCATCTGGGATCTTTTATCGTTAGCATCAGTATATTTGTTTGTGTGAGTCTAATGCATGGTAGTGTGGGTCATGTTAAATTTATTAATTGAATAGAAAACAAATAGAAAAAAAACCCTCGATTTTGAAACATTCTTCGTTGGTGTTCCGCACCTATTAGTCTCAGCATGATGATTAATTCCTCCTCCTCGATAAATGGGATATTTGACGCTATAAAAATTTTTCAAGGCGAAATAGTAGTTCCTGAGATTAGCGCGTTCAAGCAAATTAACAAACATACTCTTCAGCCTCATAATATGAGTATAGATAATGACGCAAATAGACAAGCACAGCGACACGTCAAACTTATAACACTCATTTCTTCCAGTCAGTGTTTAAATAGGACGCCCTGACCAAAATTTTGAAATATTTAGTATTGTTTTTTTTTAAATGGCTAATATGTTGCTAACCGCGAGGTTTTTACAACATCACCGGACTATACATTTAGTTCTACGTAAGTAAAGCAGAGAGAACATTAGGTAAACGTACCTTATCTTCCCTTAGTCCATTAGTGCCATCCCATGCTGGACATGCCCATAGCACTAATTAAGTATGATTTAAAAAAACAAATCATCAAAAATTGGTACTACAAGTATACCATAAGTTAGTATCACGATATTTATCATTAATCAGTTCCATTATTCCATATATAAGTACCTATATACCTTAAATTAGCACCATGCTACAAAAAAATGGTTCTATTTCTAAACTTTCGCGCCTTATAATATTCTGTTGCGTTAACACAATAGTTAGCTTGCTACAATTAAGTAATCTATGTGCTAACGTGGTGCTAACGCAGCTAATACTCTAGAGCAAACGTAAATTCGGTCTAAGTAAGAAGCTCTACTGAATTTGAGTCTCGGTTTCGATTCCCCAGTCAAGCAACCTGAAATGTGTAGGTACTTTCCGTTTTTGTAAAACAAACAGCGCGAGCGTTACCCGAAATTGGATAGACCCGGTTAGCAAAAGGTTTGCTAGCATTTTTATTGTAAAAAAAAATGTGGTGTCGTGGGACAACAGGTAGGAACAAAGGTCCTTCGGCTAATGAAGAATCGACACAATTAATGAGTTCATACTGTGCATTAGCGGGGTGGAGTGAGAGAGACATAGAAAGGTATTATACACTACTCGCTTGTGTATACGACTGTCGCGCCTGCTCACGTCTCAGTTAACTGTTTTTACTATCACATTTTTTTCAGTTCGGTCGCACAGCGAAATCCTCTTGCAAGCCTGCCGTAAGGAACTTCGTTCCCATAAACTTACCTTCGACTAATCGTGAGAAATAAATCTGATACTTAGTTAATGGAAAGAAACAATAAGAACTTCACAGACGTTACAAATGCGACACAATGACTAGATTGTTAGAACTTATAAGAAAGTTCATCGTCCCAATAATGTCACTTCAGAGCGCAATATCTGCACTGGACACGATTGTGTTTAGTACTAAAGGTACCTTTGACTACCAGTTGCTGCACAAACTAAGGCTGAGCGCACATTGTAGTCATGACAGTTGATAAATAACACACACTGGCCTACAACAACCGGTTACACTCCGGGAGAAAAAGACGGCAAAAAATTAAATCTTGAATATTAATGTTGTGCATTTTTGATATTTTGGAATGGTTAGGGAATAATTAGCACGAATCGCTTTAATTATCAGTATGAAAGTACTATCATTTATTTCCTATGCCGCGCCGGCTGTTTATTGTTTTTCATTAAATTAGTTGGTTTTTTTTACTTTATTGCTGATATGATTTGATTTAATAAAATTACACATCGGGATAGGTGAAAGTAGATAAAAAAATGCTTATAAAATAAAATTTAATGTGCCTAACTGAATGAATTTTTTATGGAACCAACTCGAAATTATTTAAAGAATTACGTAAATCGGTTCAAAAACCTCAGACAAATTCACACACAAAAAAATTATATCGGCTGAATTGAGAACCTCCTCGTTTTGAACTCGCTTAAAAACAGTCTATTACATTTGCCTACACTCATTTTGGTGCCTAAGATTTTATACCTGATTGGGGTGTATTTGGTGAGCTGATACGCTAAATCTAGTCACTTTTTTCATATCAGCTCATGTTCATAAAATCGCCAAGAAATACATATTTTAGAGAAAATATTAGTTAATTTGGAAATTATACATTAAGAAACTTATTTCGAGTGTGTTTCTTGAGTGAGATTGTCCTGGATAATTTATACAATTAATGTCATAAAAATAATTGTAATACCTACAGGCTGATTTCGAATAAAACTAGAAAAAAATAAAATAAGAATTGTAGATAAACTAAAGCTGTCAGCTGATATCTAGTAGCAACATTTTAATTCGTATTACCTACTTTACCTACACTACAGATGTGAACAGAGCTGCACCAAACCAAACGTTTTTGAAGTGAAAACTTCTTTGACGGCGTTGCGCACTTTTTTTTGAAATGGGTAAAAACTTCTAAACTCGCGTCAGGACACGTGATCTGATCGAAACTTCTTAAGACGGATGGAGAGTAAACAGCCATCGCAGTGTAGGATCTACCTCGCTTTCTACGGCGCGGCGAAAATGTACCTATGCCTTCGCCGGTCGTATTGTTTAGACGGCGCAGGGCATTTGCGCGAATGTTCGTGTTGTCATGTTTGTGTACGATAGTGCTATAAATGAATATTGTATTCTACCGCATAAATGATAGTACTTTCATACTGATAATTAAAGCAATTCGTGCAAAATTATTCCCTAACCATTCCAAAATATCAAAAATGCACAACGTTAGTATTTAAGTTTTCACTTCTGCCGCACTCCCAAAGTGCAACCCGTCTTTTTTCAATTATATATCTCATTCTTGCCTAGCAAAATTTGGTACTTACCGCAAATTTATATTCTATCATGCGGCAAACTTTATTGACTTGTTATTCGTAGCTAGTAGTACAGTAGCACGTATGTTCACTGTTTTAAATAGTTTGATTATATCATATATGACAGTAAAAACATTGGTCGTAGGTACAAAGTTCATTAATATTCTGACTTCTGTGTGTAAAGTACCTGGCACTATTACAGCCACTTATTTTAATAACTACAATAATGACAGATTTCCATTCGACGGTCCTGGGAGCGTGGTGGCCCACGCATTTCCGCCACCTCACGGAGCGATGCACTTCGACGACGACGAGATGTGGGGTGACAGCTCTAGCGATGACAACGAGGACGTTACTGACCTCTTCGCTGTGGCTGTCCACGAAATAGGACACGCCCTCGGATTGTCTCATTCTAACGTCAAAGAGTCTGTCATGTATCCGTACTACCAGTTTCCAGTGGAAAAGTTACATGAGGATGATATTATGGGGATGTACGAACTATACTGTGAGTTTTGTTGTGCTGTTAATCCAGTACGTAATATTATATGTGATTTAAATTTTAAAATATTTTTTTAACTTAAAATGCTAACTTAAGGTCATCTTTAGTCTCTTGTGAAGTGATCTTAATCTCGCGTACGTGGTTCTTCTTATAGCAACAGACAACCGTTGCCGCAGACACATAAACTTTACAGTCGTTGTCCCATTGCCGGGCTGTTTAGGCTCATGTTTAAATTAATCATATTAATACTCTTAATATTGGCTACCTTACCCTCCAGGCCAGAACAAACTATGATTATTAAATTGTTTATAGTATGTACAGAAAATGTCAAAAGGAAATTAAAAAAAACTGTCATTATGGCAGTACAAATTTGTAGGGCGGTGGTACAGTTAGGCTAAGAACTCACGGCGCGGTTTCTACCCGCCGATACCCGAATGTGATCTTTCAAAAAGTAAGATCACATTTCAGGACGCGATTTTCACCTGCAGCGTCTGCGGTTGTTTGCGGTTCCCGCGGCAGCGGTCGTCTGGCGGTAGAATCGTGCGGGCGGCGATCTCCCGTCGCCTCGGCGGGTTGCGACCGCTCTGCGATCGTTTTGCGGGCGACCATTTTGTACTATTTGTACAAAATGCAAGCATGTATATAAGCATATATTGTGCAACCGCCGGCCACGCGATCATCGACCGCCAAGTTTGCGGGCGATCATTTCAGTCTTGTGAGTTTTGAATTAAAACCGCAGTTACGCGTAACATCTCTGAGTTTTGATAATTTGAACGAGAGGATTAAACTTAAAATATGTTAAGAATATAATTAAACCACCACCGTGACAACTCAAACAACAAGCAAACTGGGGCAAAAGACAGCGTTGACAAATTTTAAATTGATTTACCTACCTTTGAGTATTAACCAACTAATACTCAGAGTTTTCTTTTTAACAATATTTTAAGAATTTTAATATCTCATGTTAGTGATATCTACCATTTCTACTGACAACCTATTACTTCATATTATCATACCATCACAAAATCTTTCTACGTGCTTCTATCCTGAATGCTACAAAGACATAACTCTTATGTCAAAATTACACGTTACAGTTAAGGAACAGCCCAAAAATGAGGTGGAGGTGGAACCGGAGACGACCAAGGCGACGCGAACGTCTTTAGCACCACCCTTCACGACGGCCGACGAAGATTACGAGGAGAACGATATTCCTGATCTATGTTACACGAACTACGACACCATTCAAGTCATTCAAGAGAAAATATTTGTCTTTGAGGAGGAAGTAAGCAGTTGTAATATTATTTATAAATGTGAGGGTATTCGGGGTATCTCCCTGGAGTTGAAAATTATTTGGGCGCTCTATCTCTTATATTTTATAGGATTTGCCTAACTGTAAGCTTAACAGTAATTCTAAAATATATTGATTACGCGTCTTGTTGTTTTTCTGTGGTGGATTCTTAGTCTACTTAATTGATTTTAATCAAATTTGCACACCGTTGGCGTGTGTAATTCAACTTAAAACGAAATTTGAATAACTTAAATTTCAAACTCGTCGAAGTCGCGGGTAACAGATAGTACCTAAATGTAATTTGTTTATTTTGATATTTTATTATTTCTAATACGAGTATGTTGTGCTAAGGTAATTTAATTTGTGATTATTTCAGTGGATGTGGGTTTTGAGTGAGAGGAAGAAGATCGAGGAAGGTTACCCGAAGAAGTTCCACGATGTGTTCGTCGGCCTGCCCAAACAGATTTCGGTCATCAAAACCATATACGAGAAGCAGAACGGGCACATTGTTATATTTTACGGTTAGCGTTTTGAATTGATCAACCCACGCACGCACACACACACATACACAGACACACACGCACACTAACATAGACATCTTCACGCCGAGCCCTAAACGGGGTATGCAGAGAGGACGAAGAGCAAAATCTCACGACCCTTTACATACAAACATGCCGGTTTGGAGGACTTTTGACACCATCCTCGGATATCGATTGATCTA
>DVZK01001078.1:0-10198 GCA_018236665.1 Calephelis perditalis
GAACCAAATGTTGTTAACTCCCGAACGTTTGTTTACATAATTTATAGCTTCTCATGACGGGTACTTTACCTAAATCATAAATGTAGTTAGGCCAACCTGAGACTCAAACGTGTAACGCAAATCTTAAAGAAATAAGCGCTCATCTTAGCCCTGCTGAAGGCAGTTATTACTTATTACTCTCCTGATGGTAAGATAAAAGCCTGTAGATGTTACAGGTGCGTCGCTGTCATGTGGCCGGGATGTTAGGCTTATTTCCAAAATAGAAAAGAAAAATTATGTGATGAGGCAGCGAACAAGTGCACAGCTCTCACTTGTAAGAGATAAACGTTACATATAGACCAATTGATAGACATACATGATAGATATACAGATAGACAAGCCAGCTTGGCTTGTGGCCGAGGTGGTAAGCCAATAGTGCAGGCATACCTGTTAACCTACCCTCCGGGTCGGAATATGTTATTGTAATTTTAGTGGCAGGAATAGGTAAGGTGGCGGATCCCTTCCCGGGTAAATTGTTGCTGAGCGCTCATTGATCTCGTTGGTAATGACCCATTCATTTGGTGTCTCTAGGCGGCGTGAATTTCTCACCACCAGGAAATCCGTCTGCTTGTTTGCCTTCAAATATTATAAAATAAATTCAACCTTTGCCACCATATTACGGGCTGCCTGGCAGGATAAGGCAGTTGATCCGGCTTTTCTGTCCTGTGTAGAATTAATCTTCTGCTTTGCTATCAGGCTGCTCGCATAAAAAATGTTTTACTCAAGTAGCTTACCGGTTTACGTAACACATTACCACCTTAGCTTAGCTGTCCTGTAACATAAGAACTCACCGGCCGCCCAATCCGACATTTCATTGGTAAGCACAGACCCTATCATGGGCTGGCCATCGTTATATTCAATACCGGCCTTCAGCCAGTGTCGCTCATCAACATACAGCATCAGTCCAGCCTGGTCGTATAAAGTGGTGAAATCTGCCTCAAAGCATACCTACAAATAATGGCAAAATTTATCTTCTACAAACTTGATTGGTAAAATAGATACGTAAGTATTACGTACGTCATATACCTACCCATAATCTTAAACTACATAGAAATAGAAATATTTTATTTTATAACACGTTACATTATCTATTTAAAATAGGCATTATCCAATTAAGTATAAAACAAAGCCGCCCTCCTTTTGTTTTGGATGAGTAGGTAGTTAATGTGTTGTTAATCTCGCGGTTTTTATAACTTCAACGGGCTTTCTCGGCCAAACAAAGTGCTAAGACGGGACATCATTATTCAAATCGATTGAACTGTTACTTCAACGCCAGAAACAAGGGCTGTCTCCGGGGAGACCGTACCTCGACTAGATGCTGCGCTATTGTAGGTAAGCCTAGATCGCGATTTAAGTCCCGGTTACATACGTACCACCAGGTCTACAGGAAAACGGTGGCAGTGCGCATGAATTATTTCAGACTACTTGTAATTTACTAGGGTGGGACGGATAGGTTTGCGCGAAGGCTACACTCGCGTAAAGTAGGACTGGCCTAACACATGTCGTGGAATGTGTCACTTCGTTAAGAAGAGACGTTTTACTATTCGATACATTGGTAACGATTCTATTGGTTCTTCACAAACCCATCACTCGTTACGCACACTCGCACATCTCTGGTAGAAACGCAGCCTTATGGATAGCGCCCACTGTTGACGGGGTGGAGCGTGTCGGGCCGGGGCGCATCGCATTGCAAAGCCCATTGATGTGGGCCGGGCCCCATCGCATCGGTGCGGATTTTTGTTACTCAGTACCAAAGTAGAGCAACGAAATAGAGCGGCCACTCGACGTTAAAATCGTCAAGTATAGAAAGTTGCGCCCTCTAGTAGTTGTCATACGATCTTCAAGTATGGAAAGTGGCGCCTATAGTAGTTGTCGTACGAAACTTTAGCATTAAAATACCATAGTGCTCTTTCCTTAACAGTAATATCGCACCTTGATAACGACAACGTCACTACACAAAAAAGATACTTTTGAGTAATAAGCGATCAAAACTCCAAAATATTCGGAGAATGCAATTTTGGCTTAAATGAAGATTTTTAAGTCCGGTTTTCAGCAGTATTTATAGGAAACAAAGTCAGTTTTAAGATCGGCATACTAATTTGATTTCAACCCCTTTAGAACACGGTATTTTTTGAAAATTTCGTTTAGTGTCACTATCATTCGTAATTTGTTTATTTTGTGATATGGCTCCAAATTAGGAATAACGGCACTAAACCTTCAGAATAAGAAATAACGTCATTAAAATTAGATAGTAGGTAAATTAGAAATGGTTTTAAATAAAAGAATAATTTATGTATTACAAAACTCTTTATTTTTTATTAAAAAATAGGAACATTGGCACTTTTATTAAGTTCTTTAAGACACTTTTCTCATTGTTTATTAAGATAGGTTAACGTAAATTCAAAAATCAAAACAGGTAACAAGGCTAATGCCGTTTAAATCTACATAAGTAGGTAACTTAACGTTTCACGTCTAGTATAATAATTATACTTAAATCTATACGTTTAATCACAGAAAAATGTCACATACATAAACCTTCTTAATTTTAACATCAAACTAAAACAAAGTAATAAAAATATCGGCAATTCATGCCAGTAAAACTTCTACAAAACTTGTTTGGTAACGTAAAACGTAAACAGTATAAAAAAATATATTAAAAAGAGATCAAAATTAACATTATAATAATCAGTCTAAAAATATATCAGATATGGCGAGGACTTACATAAGTTACATAATAATACTATTATAAAAAGAAGAAGCATAGTAAAGTGGTATAGCACGTTGTCTAATAAGAGATTTCAAGTCTTCTTTCTTTCTTTCTGCTAAAGGTATTCTTGCGGTATACAATCGTTTTAATGTTGGTCTGGCTCGTCTTTGGCTTTGTAATTTAACTTCTTTAAATTCTTCTTGTACGTATGATGTCTTATAGCTAACTTTCGTACCTGTAGATTCTTCAGTCTTTTCTATTTTTATAATTTTTATATCATTTATTTTGATCGTTTCGCCTTCCGTGTTTTTAGATAACTTATATTCCTGGAGACTTTTAATGTCGTAAAATTCAGTGTGGCTCATTTCCTTCACTACGTATTTCTTTCCTTTTTTTTTTGCTTCTCTAATGGCGGCTATATATTGGTCAGGAACGTAAATTGGCCCAGATTTGAGAGTATTTTTAATCTGTTTCTCTATGTTCGAATGAACGGAGTCACCTTCATTCTGAGTGGTACCTTTTATCAAAAACTTGTGAGTTATTGACTGTATATTAGGAAGATTCTTCACAGCATAGATATACATAGAAAATATAAACTGGTTTTTCTGCTGGCCGCAGCAATTGTCACTGTAGAAAATTATATGTAACTTCTCAGATGACGAAACTGACTTTTCACGAAGATATCTAAAAACACAAGAACCTATCTCATTGGCTCCTTTCTGGCCCTCAACTTCATTCCAAAAATAACATTCTGTCAAATCGGTCTTTAATTCACTGATAGTAAAATTTAAACAGTTCAGTCTCAATTTATAATAAAATCCGGAAACGTCACCTTTAGGTACTTGTAACATTGCTTGAAGATCGTAACATGCTACTATATGATTCTCGTCTACTGCTTTTTTATCGTTAGTTTTTTCTTCCCTACTCTTTTCTTTTTCTATCAAATGTTTATTGTAATTCTCTTGAAGCTTTTCTTTTTCAACTGGTTCTGCATTTTTATACGCAACACAATCGCCACACTGATCTTTTTTAGGAATAAAAAAACTTATATTAAAATCTTGATTAAACACCTTCCGATATATATGTATTTTAACGAAATCTTCACCCTTGTCTTCACAATCTTTCTTGTAGTCATTGTACAAATCTGTAATATTCTTACCACCATCAATGTATTCTCGTGTGGTTTGTTTCCTCAAATAATGGCTCTCAATTCTAGGAATACTATCGATGTGTCGTCAGACGCCAGACAGAAGATCCTCTCTCACTTGATTATGTTTTTCATGTTTACCACGCAGATCCGGTTCAATTATTCCAGAAGAATTCAGTTTTTCGATTACAGTACGTATCGGTCTGTCATTGATCCCCAAAGTCCTTTTAAAGTAAATCTTGCAAACTTTTTGTTTTATGTTGTCAATAGTTAGATAAAATGCATGTTTAGGTTTCCGGTTGCTGTCTATTTTTTTATATTGATATTTGGGTTTTACTTCAGTCATGTGTTTGGCAATAAATTCTCTTTGTAGAGACACAGATCCTAAATTCCAATACCTGTCAAAAACAACTTTTCGCTGATGCTCTGTTAATTTCTCTGAACATTTTAACCGACAACGATAATTGCACGTAGGTCCCATTTCCCTCGCAGGTTTCAAGGTATTTGATCTTAAACATTTGTACTCTAGACCCCTATTGCGTAGTTTCTTAGCTAAAGCTGCTTTGTTTACACCTCTCTTTCGTTTACGCGACTTTTTTGACGATGAAGAAGTACTTGGACATTCAGTTGGAAGCTCACAAGGCATGCCAACGTCTCTTAACGAGTCTACGCCATTATTTATTATTCTTATCGCAAGTGTTTTCAGTGGCAATGGATTATTTTTGTTATTGACCACTTGTGATTCTACTACCAACGAGTCGTCTTGGTTTTCAGTGGTTTTGTCGTATGGTGGCAACGATAATCCAAACCTGTGAATAACTTGAGTTGCTATAGTTTTTAAAGAGAGTGGGGTTTTTCCGTTATGATTGTGTGTTGAGTTGGAGTTAATAGGAGGGTTGTAAGTTTTAACATTGTCTACAGTGAATTGGTTATCTGAGTTATTGCTGAGGAGCTCATTAGTGATGTCTGTATAATCGCGTTCTGGTTCAGGTATACTGCAATCTTGGTCATCCGACGAAGACATGTTGTACATGTCTTTCAGTTGCTGTAAAGTAGATAATGATTGTATTTCAGGTAATGTAATTGTAGGTTCTTGCTTTTCAGGTGTAACTATTTGTTTTTGTTTTTTTGGTGGAGAAACACCCTCTGTTTTTTTACGTGAGATGGATTCTGTGTCAGAAGAAGAACTACTGGAGTCAGAGTCGGAGCTGGCGGAATCAGAATTGGTGCTGGTGGAATCAGAAGTAGAGGTACTAGAACTCGATCCAGAAGACGAACTTGAAGAATTCTCCTTTAGCGTAGTTTTGTACTGACCTTTGCAACTTTGCTTAACGGGTTTCTTTGAAGTACTTTGCAGTGAATTATGTGACGATGAACTATCGGCGGCAGAAGGTTTGTATTCTTTATCGTCATCAGAAGCAGGAGAAAAATCTTCGCCAGAACAAGAGGAACACGATGATTTTCTGTTTCGAAAACTCTGCGTTTGCTGCACATTTTTAGGTCTCTCAGTTAAATGTGACTGTTTTTTTTGTCTCAGACGGATCGTTCGGCGAATAATATTTTAACGCAGGTTTGTATACTTTCCTATTATTATATTTCTCAGCAACACGTAAGTTTTCTTTTTGCGATGGAGACACAGAGCTTTGTAAATTATGTGGAAAATTTGGCCGATGATCATCTTCTGAAGCGAATGAGTTATCTTCTGAAGCGAATGAGTTATCTTCGGAATCGAACTTATAACTTTAACTTTGATAATATTTTTTAACTTCAAAGACCGCGGGTTCGGAGGTGGCATTGTAACTGTAAATAATAAGATATGTTTTTGTCAAGCTTGCAAAATGCTGTCACAAAACAAACTAAAACGTTTACCAATTAACTTAGAGAGAAATAACCATGAAAATACAAAACAAATAAAGGCTTATTTTCTGAAGTGTCGTAATGTTTATCTTACATTCCATTATTTTTGAAGAAAATTTAAATGACATCGGCTTTATCACTAATATGTCTCTAACAGTTTAAATAATAATAGTGATTTCTTACAAGAAATGACAGTGAAGAGTCGCTAAAGAAACTGTGTCAATATCACTTTTTAAAGCAAATTAAACATAGTGAATTCAATTAACTATCAATGACACTTATAACATAATGTCGTTGTAAGTTGACGAAAAAATACGAGAAATTAAAGTAACAGTGTCATTAAACGAAAAGTGGCATTAACACTCTGAATGAATCGTCATAGATTTGTTAGAACTTAATGTAATAATGTCACTTTCACGATAAAAACGATGTAGCTTTAATTAAAACATATAACTTACCGGTTAGATTTACTGCAAAATGACACTAAACAAAAAATGACGTTATCCTTCACACACCAAGCACTTAACTCCTTAACGTCCCCGTCACTACTAAAAATGTGCCGATATCACGCCACGTCATACGCTCCGCCCCCTTAAACGACATAACGACACCACGCCATCTAGCAGTTTCTATGAGACCTACGTTCACAGGAGTCTTTGCATTTTAAAGTTCATGCCTAGCAATGAAAGGTGGCGCTTACAGTAAAGATTACCTGATTTTCGTATAGTGACGTTGTCGTTATCAAGGTGCGATATAAAGATCTTTGGTCACTGTGGGCCGCATCGGGGTATGCGCGCGGGGTGCCTCGCGGAAATCCGCCGCTGAGAAATTTGCGCCGATGTGCCCCGGCCCAGTGGGCGTTGCTCCATACAAAATGTATGCAATCGATCTAGATGGATTATTGCGCTGCGATGCGCCCCGCCTCGTCCCGGCCCGTGCAACTGGACGCTATGAGGCGGCCCTTAGAGGCGACTAAGTACGAACTTCGCTTTATTTGTGACTTGTAATATGTGCGGTCCGAACGACATGTTATTACTGTCGAGGCTAACCCTTATGTATTTTGTTGACTGTTCCCAGGGGTTTAATCTGAAGAACATTCTGACTGCACCCGGGTCTCGTCCATTAATGTGGCCTAGTCCCTCAGATAAAGAGCATCGCTGCGCTTTTACCCGGGTTGATTTCTATTTACCACTTCCTGCACTAATCGCCCAGGATCATGACTGCCCGTCGAAGGCGTTCACCTATGTTGCTCCTATTTCCGTTGGTTGTAAATAGTGCCGCGTCGTTCGTGAATAGGAGTACGTAGACGTTCAGCGGTCGGAGTACGTCGTTCGTGTAGAGGGTGTATAGCAAGGGTGAAAGTACCAAACCCTGGGGCACTCCCGCCTCTATGGACCTACTGCTCGAGAGAGTACCTTCTACACGACAGCCTATTGATATATATACATGGATAAAGAAAATGAAAAATACGTAGGCACAAATCATTTGATGCAAGGTGATAATCATGCGATATCAATTCAGGTCAATGTCTTTTCAAATACAAAACTATAGAATTATATGGAAAAGTCACGAGATTTTGTATCAATTGAAAAAAACAGTACAGGGTGCAAAAATTCACATGCGTGTTAATCGCTTTAGAAAATCCTGATTTCTTGTTGGTTTATTTATGCTGCATCTTGAAAACGAAAATATTTATCTACACCTTACCGTTACCGTGAAATCCTCTGCCAATTCTATACCAAACACATGACCCGTATTTACGGAATAATTGTACCATGTTTTCTGCCAGAAATCCGTCTTCATGTCTGTTGTCACCTCCAGAATATTATTATCCATTTTACAATTTGACGGTTTGTTAAACCATTTAAAATCATTCAATGTCAGGGAACTTAATTTTTCACTTTTCTTTCCAAGAATCTTTTTTAAGTAATTTGGAAATGAACCGGTTTGAAGATTTTTAGCCATTTCAATAATTGTTTATCATTTCGTATGGTTTTTAACAGTCATTTGGAAACGAACCAGTTTGAAGATATCTAACCATTTTATTATTTAATTTTTTATCATTTTGTGCGACTTTTTAACAGTTTGCCATGTAAAATATAAAACTATTTACTAAAACGTAGTGATTATATTCTCTTTGCTATTTACTATCATTGTTTGGTCAGTGTCAAACGGTCAAACCTTTATGGACAGTTACTTTACTCTTTGGGTCAAACGTGTTTTACTGTCAGCACTGTCAGTCCAACGACCCGTCGCGACAGCTTAGAATTTGGCTTAGAAAAAGAAGAGAATCATAGATACATAATATGCACAATCACATATTATATAAGTAACCTTCAATTATCAATTTAATTAATAATGTTGCAACAAAAAATAAATTTTGCTTCTACCCAAGCTTTGAGTATTTACTAAAAGTGACACCTCCCACATACTCCTAAAAATAGGTCAACATCAGCCTCAGTCTCACACTCACTCAACAGAAACCTTCTCAATCAAGACCATTAAAAAACTGTTGTTAATCCATCCCATCCTAAACTTTTTTTAAGTGGTAAATCCCCCCGGATCTCGGGGGAGACCAGCGGGTTATGTCGGACTCGAACCTACTAAAAACCACACTATGACCTTCCTGCCGCCCGGCTAGGAGCGAGATGGGGTCGCCTTGGCATTCACCATCTCGCTCCGCGGCCTCGCTGAAAGAGGAGCGACTCCTGCCACTGGAGTCGCCCCCCAGGCGTGCAAGGCCGTGCTGGCTGAGGAAAGTTCACCGACTCCCCCCGGCAGCCCCGCATCAGAGGCGCTTTGAAGGCGGAGGAACCGCCTTCTCGCTCGACCGGGGGGATCCGCCTGCGCCGGTGCGGGCCCGGGAGTACGATCCCAACAGCTCCTATTAAACCTATCTGCAATTTTTTTTTGCAGGTTTTAAAAAAATACTTAAAAAAATTTTAAGTATTTTTTTATAATCTACACAGTGCGTATGGCCGCCAAAGTCTGAACTCCTAGGGGTCTACTGTGGCACCCTGTATAAAACGTTTTCAATAATTTCTTGTTATTATTAAGGCAGTTAAATAAAATCTTCGTATATATTGACTTGCAACAGTTACTTGTCTTGGTGTTGGAAGTGAGTAAACTAAATTCTTACTATTTTCAATTATTTATTTTAGTTGCGAAGAGTAAATGTTTTAAATTGGTATTAAGTTCCAGAACATTCTATATGCATTTACATTTAGTGATGACCAATTAAAATATATATTGGGTCCATTTGTGGTTGTTATGAGGTTTGTGTAGTTGAGAGTATTTATACGACTAACATATCAGGGTCTATTATATTCAGTCAGCCTAGCTGCAATGTTACGAATCGGAGTAGCCTATTTGGTAAGGTTTCATAATCATGTAAAAATATTCCCATATTTCATAGTCTACCGTATATATATGTCATAGAAATGGCTATAATTCTATAATTCATCTATTTAAATGCTTCATACGCCTTAACATATTTTTTTCCTGACTACTGATTTATTATTTTAATAGATTTTATTTCGTTTAAACTTTGTTTACTATACACAATATATTATTAGATATTATTATTGTTAGATTTTTGCAGCTTTTACCCGAGATTAATTCGTTTGGTTAATCTGTAACAATTTATAACACTATAAATCCCAAGTAATTTTACTTATTCAATTTTTATTTACATGTTTATTCGTTAACACAAAATTTAAAAGTTCCGTGCATCCCCGACGTAAAACATTTTTTGTATCTATTGAAGTTTCTGATATGAAATAATAATACTAAGACCATTAAACTGTGCCGTTTTTACTAAAGTAGTGTCATATAAAAATTAATTAATTTATATCAAATAAAGTTATTTCAAATTTTTTGTGTATCGAATGTGTGCACTTGACCTAAGAAAGACTCAATTTTTTAACGTATTCAAAATATTGTACATACTTCCGTCCGATTTTTTTCCTAAGATTACATTATTTTAATGGTGCTCTACAATGTTTTGCTTATCTTTATTATTAGAAAATTATCGCTTAATATATTGGTAAGCGCAGTAATCTGTTTTTAGAATTTTCTAATGCCCTAAAATATTCTAATAGATAAAACAAGTAGTAAAATTGCTGAGTAAAGAAAAAAAATTACGTATTTTTCCTGTTGAAACTATAGAAAATATTTTTAGTTAGCTGATAAAATCTGACGCATTTCGCCAGATATGACTAATGTTAGATGTTAGAGTCCTAGGATGACTGATGAAAATTGTTCTGCAATATTTAAATTCCATTGTATACGAATTTAAAACACTTAACTGTAGAGTAGAATTTTACTAACGCCCTTATGTTTTGGAAAGGTCTCATATAGCATTTTTGAGGGAGTGATATATTTTATTTACAAAAAAAAAAGATTTGTCAAACGTTTATTTTAAAGCGCAGAATGACAAAATGTACTAC
>DVZK01001079.1:0-10195 GCA_018236665.1 Calephelis perditalis
GCAGAGGCACAACTAGGGCACCCACGACTAGCCGAAGACACTAAGTCCCACAATGTGATAGGTGGCAAGCCTATCGCGAACCGGGGACTATCCAATCCCGAGCAACAATTTTTATTTATTAGAAAATTGGAAAAGCCCATTTTCTTTTTGTTGCCCGACCCGGGATTCGAACCCCCATGAAGTCAAGTCCGACACCTGGACCGCTAGACCAAAGAGGCGATTATTGATTTTCTTATTTTTAAATCTAATAATCATGTAATTCTGTTACCTACTTCAGGATTAGGTACATCAATTTGTACGATTCGCTCAGACATAGGTATTTATTCTATTTTACAATTATAAACAAGTGTTAAATAATTACGATTTTTTTACAAACTTTCATCCCCTATTATAGCCCTTTGGGGATTGATTTATGAAACAAAAATAGCCTATGTTTGAACGTATTTTTAGCTATACATGCATATCGAATTTCATCAAAATTTATTTGCCGGTCTATTCAAAAAAGAACAACATACAGAAAATTCGACCAACGATTTTCATGGACATAACCTCCTAGGTTTGACTAATACATGGAAATACTTAAATAGATACCAGTATACACTTAATGAACATCCAGGCCCGGAAATACGAGTATAGACATCTTTGTTCATTACATAAATACTTGCTCTGTCGGGAATTGAACTGATTGAATTGATGTTGGTCGGCTAAGTTAAGCGTGAACGCTAACCTTGCGGCCAACGAGCCAATAATTTCACTGATTAAAACCGATACTACAATATAGGTAAGTTAATGAATGACTGAACACTGATAATGAGAAACTCCGCTAATTGGATAAATAGGTATTTTTAAAGTGAGGTATCCGGTTATACTAATTACGTTACACTTACCTACGATTACTGATCAGTAATCATGACTGATGTAGGTAGTATATCAGTGATCTCCTGATTCATATACCGAGATCATAAACATAACTCTTGAATTTGTCTGTCCTGGTTTTTGATAATCGGCCTGAATATGAAAGTAAATAAAAAATATCACAAACTGATCCTATCAAGTCAATAGCCAATAGTATCAAATTACATCTAGTTTAATAATAGTATATTCACAGCTGTATTAGTATCATACTACTGAAGATGTCAGCAGAGGCTTGAGCCTCTGCTAACATCCATTGGTTGAACCAAGGCACCCACGACTAGCCGAAGACATTATGTCCCAAGTGTGATAGGTGGCAAGCCTTTCGCCAATCGGGCACATATCTTATCCCGGGCAACTTTATTAGAAAATTGAAAATACACATTTTTTTGTTTGCTGCCCGACCCGGAGATCGAAATCGGGACTTTGTGACACAGAGGTAGGTAGACGTAGTTTTATATAGAACATTCAGATTTACGTCTTGCAAGAAACAGTAAATTCAGACCCATTTATGTACAGTTTCCGATCTAGAACTGCGGCATGCATACGTTTCAGTATGAACCCACTGTTGTTCGGGTTGTGGTTTAACGGCTACAATCTCTAACAAAGTTAGGCAATAACTTAACAGTTTAACAAGCTCTCAACAGTTCCTTAAATTGTGTAAGCTATTAACTTTAGTGGTATTGTAAAAATGTTTGGTTACTTTATACTAGTTGTCTAATTAATCAAGGTTTGGTTGTTACAGAGTTTTACGGATCGTCAAGTTTACAATGCTCGCTAGCGTCTACGCAAATTATTTGTATGATAACTTTGTAAAGCGCACCTATTGGGTAACTAATGTCACCAATTTTTTAGACCAATAGCGAATTAGATTTCGATAGGTCTCATACTAAACGTCATTTTTACCAACTCATGGTAAAGGCTCAGAGGACATTTTAAAGATACTGGATTTAGATTATGAATATGCAGGTTTATTACTGCTAATAACATAATATTGGAAGCAAATGAAAATTTAAATATGGATGTCTATTTATTAAGAAGCAAATAAAATTTAAAATGGAAAATAAAATTTGTTTATTCATTCACGTAAAGTTATCAAATGTGTTTATTTAAAGTTTTATTTTTCGTGCTGGTCTCGGTTTCTTTTGCAGAATAGACTGACTGACTTATTTCTTGCATGCATTCATAAACAAGAATTAATGTTGTAGTTTAATTATGTATGTACTAAACTTGTAATTTCTATAAATAGTAATTAAATATTTGCACACCCAAACAGGGTACAATATGTTATTGTATATTTAAGTAACAACTTTTTAACGCACATATTCTGCAAATAAATTTCTTTCATTTCATCTTATCATTGATGATGTCATCAACATTTTAAAGTCCAAATTAAAAACATCATTTGGTATAAATAAATTAATATTCGACGATAAATAAATTAATATATAAATACATAAATAAATTAAGATACGAAAACTTCGAAGTTATGATCTAACTGTGGAAAAACAATGCGTAACAACTATAGTTCCAAAAAACAAAGTTGCTTTTAAGACCTCCACTTTTATGGAGTCGGTTAAATACTATACTTATATCGTATACATGGGTCATTATCAGGAGACTCGTTATTTGGTTGACTTCGGTGTCACATTATTTTTTTTTATTTGACGCATATTATCATGAAGTACCAAATCTAGAGTTCATTTAAACATATCCATAGTAGAGGGAATCGTATAAAACGAATGGATATGAAGGGATTTGATTTTTAAAAAATGGTGTCCACCGAAATCAATATTCTTATCACCGAAATCAAATATATTAAAAAAATATTTCAAACTATTGTTTCATAAATATTTTATTAAATATTTAAGTTTTACTATGAAAATATGGTCTGTAAGAAATTGCAGGTAAATTTTAAAATAAAACATTTTGTTTTATCAAGACTCCCATTTATTACTTTATAGGAGAATTTACAAAAATCAACTTTAAAAAGAAGCTATACATATTATGTTCTACATTAAATGTTATAAAAAATAGAAGATAGTCTAAAACTAACATTATACCTAGTAACTTGAAAAAAATCTGATGTCTTAATTAAGATCCAGCTTAATCACAGAAAATTTACTTATCAATAAAAAAAAAATACTACAAAAATCACTCTCAAGTCAAGTCAGTCACAAATCAGTCTTTCTAACAATATCAACAATAATAGAAGGCTCTTTATTAACTTAGACAGAAAATTTACTTATTAATAAAAAGATCACTACAAAAATCACTACAAAAATCACTCTCAAATCAAATCAGTCACAAATCAGTCTTTTTATCAATATCAACAATTATAGAAGGCTCTTTATTAACTAATAATATTTTTATTTTTATTAAAAATGCTATGTGATTTCAACACAATTAAATAACCTAATAGATTGAGATCTAGTTAATCACAGACCACTTACATTTACTTAGATTTACTTAATACAAAATTACTACAACAATCACTTATTAGTCACAAATCAGTCGTTCCAGCAACATCAACAATTATAGAAGGCACCTACTTAACTAATAATGTTTGTATTTTATATTAAAAATGCTACTTTGCCTGATAGTTTTAATACAATTAAATATTTGTTTCGTTAAAGTAAGCTGCTTAATGCTGGGTGCATTAAATTAACAATATAATGAAAATTCACAAAAACTTTATAAGCATAACCGGTTGCAATCCTTGATTAAAAAATGTTATATTCCTCGTCACTGCTTTCTTCGGAATTCACAATTTTGGAGAATACTTCATTCATTACTTTCGGAGCAATATTTTCACAATCTGTCGACACACGCGTCCAGAAGCTGTCACTTTTATTCAATCCAATATCTGATGTTAAGGTATGGGACAGGCGCTGCTTGGTTTCATAGAAATCACCAGGAAGATCAACAGAATAGCTGTTGCCGGGTTGAATCAGAATATTCGACAAAATTTGTGGTTTAGATGTAGCTGCACAGGTTCCACTCGCTTTTTTGGCTTGACTTGACTTTTTGATCAGATCGATATTGTTACTCTTGTTTTTATTATTTCTATTAGTCAGTAATCTGTCAGTTTGCTCGCCTATAATGTATAACCCTACATGATATCCATGTTCACACGACACTGAATTATTTTTACAGTCACCTTCGGCGCAACTCATTCTTCTCATCGATAGTTGGTTGGGCTCATTGGCGTTCCATACTGTCTGATGAACTTTCATAGTCCCTGCAAATGGTTTGAGATCGGTTGGAATCAACAATTCTTTTTCATAAATACCGGAGTCGTTAATCGTTTTCATTATAATACATTGAACAGATTTCAGATGAGACATCAATGATGATAAGCTTATGATATCATTGCCTTTAGTAACTATTCGATCAACCGTTCTTTCGAGCGTGGCACCGACACCATCTGGGGCTCCTTTTCCATGGCCGCTTTCTGTATAATTCCATGTAATACTAGTCAAACTGGGAAGGTACCAGTGAAGTTTGCTGATTATATAAAACATTTTACGGTTTCGGTACTGGCCCGACGGACTATCAGAAATGAAATGTAGTATACGAATATTAAGATTTTCATCTTCTATGAATTTTAATATCGGAAGTAAATGCTCCCAAATGGCTGGTGCGTCATGGCGTAAAGACTCTGATAATGTACATATCGACTGAACTTTAAGAAGTCCATTTTTACGATAGTAAATGACCACTGTGTGCAGAGTTATTTGTTGGCGGTTACCCCCGAAATGAATGGCTTGAATTTCACTAGCGTATTTAGTGCTATAATTTTCACTAAAGTCGCAGTGAATTATGCACTCGTCATCAGTGAGATCGCTTTTCATTTTTTTAATGAATCTGTTCTGTGCGATCATAACTCCACTATGAGTCATGTATGAAGGTAACATTTTTTCAAATTTTAAAATAATGTCTCTGGGGAAAGCATGCACTTTATCTTTCGCTGTGTGAATGGCGGTTTTTGACACTCCATTCTTGGAATAAGTTCTTTTACTTTTTTGCCACATTCTGTAAAATACTACTTCAGCATTATTGAATTCTTTATAAATTAAGCTTTTATCTTTGCAGTTATGGCATTTCCTTGTTAAACATAACACATTCGAAGAGTCACAGCACAGTGATGACAAAACATCTTTGGTAGATTTTTCTTCAATCAAGTTGTTTTGTTTTAACGCAGTTACCATTAGGTCCATATTTTCATGTTCAATACAAAGACAGGTTTCTCGTTTATTTACATTAGGTTTCAGTATCCAAAAAGGTCGTTTTTTGCAAAAACTGGAGTAACTTATTTTATTTTGGGGATTTGTTTTCTTAAACTTAGTATATAAGTCTTTTAAAGTATCATTTAAGTAGCGTCTTTGTTTTTTATCTTTTTTCTTGGTAATGAACTCCTTCTTGCCAGAACACATACGACTGTTTTCATCTTCTTCAAGAAAAGTTTTAATTTCCTCTTCGAGATTATTTTTAATTGTTTTTATAGCATCCGATTCAATTTGTTGTGTCATATCTACAGCAATGGTTTCACTTGTAGGTTTATATTTTCTTAATACAGAATTTTGATATTTTAATCTATATAACTGTTTTCGTTGTCGTTCATTGACAGTCTTCAATTCATCAATCTTCTTTTTCTGTAACTGATACATTTTGTTCATGCGGTATTTAAGTCTTCGTATAATAACTTTGGTATTTAGTTTTTTGTTAGCCTTTGGAGTTGGAGGAAACTCCTTTTCGATCACATGAACTGATGATCTGGTACATGGCCTTGAAATTGTACTTACGTCACTAGACTGACTCAATGGTTCATCCAAGTCTCGATAAGCCTTAACACGCTGGGGTAAAAGAGATGAAATGACTGATGAACTTGATGGTAGCAATTCAACATAGGAACTTGCTTCAGTTCGAAGTGGTCCTGATCGTATTGGTCGTGATTGTGAAGTCACCAAAGGATCGTCAGTTTTGCCGTTTACTTCTGGTACTACTATTAAATCTTCTTCAAGACAACCCATCTCTTTGCGCCTTTTTTTCAAATTGTGTTTGTTGGAAGACATTCTACTTCTCTCCCTAAAAATTCGTTGTTGGCGAGAATCTAATTCACTTACACGCTTTATCTTTCCTTCATTCTTCCTTTTGTAATAGCGTTGCCTATCTTTCTCCTTGTGCACTGCAAAAAGCTCCGGATCGCTCTTGATGCGAGCTTTCCGACGTCGTTCAGCTAATCTCTTTTTGAGTAACCGATCTTCTTTTTGATCTGCCATAATCACAGTTCTGAAACCAGATGAGAGGTGTAAAAAAACTAAATAAACGATCTTAAAATGTAAATTAATACCTATCGATTGATTTTGGTGCTTTTAAAATTGATTTCGGTGTACCTATTTCCACCGAAATCACCGAAATCAATGCCACTGGAATCAAAATATTTTACAAAATCAAAAATATTTTCAAAAGTAACCCGATTTTTTAATATTAATCACTTTTTTTTAAATTAAATACACAAAACACATGCTTTTATAATAATTAAAATATACTAATTCAAATAGTTTTGGATAAAAAGAATTCACCGAAATCAATTTTTAAGGTATACCAAGCCACCGAAAACGATTACGTACCAAAATAAAAGAGTGGCACGGAGACGCACAGACATGTTATCCTTACCACCGATGCGACGCGACTGACAGTTTATATAACTCGAACAAATATTCTCGCAGTCACTAGAATACAGGTTATATGAACCGATCAGTGTGCGCCACTGATATCAACTCTAAACGTCGGACGTGAAAACAACTAGTTGTAACTTGTCTACTAAGACCTATTATGGCGTAGTTATATTATAAATTGAGTTAATATCTATTTAGTTGTTTGTGAACATATGCAAAATACCGACATGTATTGCAAAAAAAAAGATAAAAATTTATTTCCGCCGCAATTTGGGGCCGGACGCGGCACCGAGGTCAATATTTTGGAGGTTTTTAATTTTTTAAACTAACTTATATTTAATTTATTTAAAAATTAACACAGGCCCCTCCTAATATTTCGATCTTACCTATTATAGAAAAAAATATCAAATTGTTAGTTATCCATTTTGTACTGGATTTGGTCCCGGACACGCGTATTTGAGCTTTCTGAGAATGACCCAGGTACAGTGTGTATATGTACATTTTCCCTAAAAATTAATATCTTTTACAGTTTCTGAGTTCGAGTTTCAGGTGGGCGAGTCAACTGCAGAGTATGATCCCCAGCAAAGCCACTTTAAATTCTAATTATTTCAAATTCTAGCACAGATACAGCTGTTATATGCCTCATAGAAACGTTACCGTCGTTGTACAGTATTTTAAAGTATAATTCGTTGTTATTTATCAGGATAGTTCTACAGAGCATGACACACAAATTTACTTATATTTCGTCGCACTTTAGTTTATATATCTTATGTCTCTGCTTCAAATTTCCCTATCTGTGATTAAAATTTTTATACATGCTTAATCAAACGTCTCGCGACAGCAAGAATAAGTCAGTTGTTCCCTCTGTAGCGGTCTGGTACTGGACCTGACTGCATGAGGTCCATTTTTTAATTAGTTTTATTTTATCTAAAAAAAACTGTGGCCAAAATATTGTCCCGTAAAAACAAAATCATGAAACCAATTAAGGAAATAACAAAGCTCTGCTAGAAACATGGACTAATTAGAGTATTACGTAGCTAGCAGCAATATTTGTTATGTGTAACAAAGTCACAAAGTGAGTCCAAACGAGAGACAAAACACGAATTCTACAAAATTTTGCTGTGAAATTAATATATATTTTTTTAAGAAACCTAGATAAAGCAATTAACCCAGTATATATAGCTTAATTCAGCTATACTATCTAATTTTGTCAAGCAACAATAATTTTCAACAGAAACTTAGATTTGGAACCTAAATTCTGACTTTACTTAGGGGTTTCCGTTTCTTCATAAATGTTTTTTTTTTTTTATTAACGTAATGCAAGGCAACGAATAAGACCGACTAATTAAAAAAAACTTTTGTTCTAAAAAGTCAGACTTTCAAACTTCTAGAATCTTTGAAAACTACAATCTAGCCTAAAGTCATAATTTAAAAAAATATCTTTAATCCCGCCCAACATTTAGAGCACATCATAAGTAAATTGATAGTGATCGTCTTCAGTTGGGGTGGTGGTTAAGAGATGATTTAATCAGTTTTTTGTGGGATAAAATAGGGATACCACATTAGTTTTTGGATTAATTCCACTTGAAAACTTTGCACCTTTGCATTTAACAAAAAATAATCAACCTTAATTGAACTATTACTTAGTTTTTAGTGGATGTATAAATATAACAACTTCATTTTTTTTTATCTTTGTTAAAATTTTTAATATTTTGGTTTTTTGCAAATTTTTTTTATAAATTGGCTTTATGGAACAGAGTTTTGAAACTTTCACTGGCAGTTAACAAAAAATAATGCATTTATTATTATAAAAAATTACCGTTGGCGCGGATGTCGGTCTTCGCGTGATAAAACTGAAAAATGTAGGTTTATTTTTTTCTACGTATTTTTCCAGGATAAAAAGTAACCCATTTTATGCCTAGGACACTAAGTTACCAATTTTCAATAAGTTAAGTTACCAAAGTTAATACCAAGTTTCAACGAAATCGAACCGTTAGTTTTCACGAGATGCCTGAACATACAGACAGACAGACAAAAAAATTTTTAATCACATATTTGGGTTTGGTATCGATCCAGTAACACCCCTTGCTATTTATTTTTTCAATATTTTCAATGTACAGAATTGGACCTTCTACAGATTTATTATATGTATAGATATGTGGACATTTAATATATGTGGACATATCACATGAACTGATGTAAGGTTTTTTTTTGGCACCATCTCGAAAAAAAATATTTCAGTTTTTTTGTAATTTATGAATTGCGTGATTGAAGTCAAGTTAGTCTATTTTGAAGGTATTTTGTATAATATTGTTATTTTAGAGTGCAAAGGAGACCAATATATAGTACTGCCATGACTTTCTATGACGACAGGTATATATATAATTTTAATTCGTAAACTTGATTCTTCATTAGGTAACGTGACGAAAACTTAAATTTGACTGATTTTATAAGCTAATGTCCTTGACAAATACTAAAAAAGTGACCTAGTTCCAAACTAAGTAAATTATACAGCTACTTGTGTTATAGATGTCAGTCAAGTCAACGATATTGGCATAGAAATACTTTATGTAGAACTGTGGTTTAGTTATAAAAGTAAGTAAGTAAAAGTAATTTTCATCATACATTTGTATGATGAAAATAGTTATCTGCATTACTCTGTCGCGAATGTCATGCGAGCCTTGTAGATTGTTACTGGCGTTTATTTAAAACAAAATAGACTAAGAAAAATAAAATAGTATTTCTACGACACGTGAGTTCCTGGGTTTGATTATGCTTACATATAATATCAATACTAGCTGGTCCGGCAAACTTAGTGCCGTCAATTTACTGGCATGCCGCATAGCAGAGCCACTTGCCGGGTCTGATTGTCTATTTGAACAATTCAAGAACTCATTAAAATACACATATGACGTTTAACGTAGTCGGTCAAGCCGTTTAGGAGGACTTGAATGACGAACTGATGCACTAAAGAATCCATACTACCATATTTAATGTTGCCGCTGGGCCGGTTGTAATGAAATTTGATATGCACTATAGTTAAAGACCCAGGTTCAAACAAAGGCTACCTTCTTAAAGAAAAATCAACCCCCACAGTAGGTACTGCAATGGGAATGAAAATTTGTATGAAAAGCTATTCTTCGCTGCAGAAGTCGTATGAAAAGAGCTAGTTATATATATTAAGATGAGTAGTTAATCTCCATTATTCGCAAGTCTCATATAAAAGCATTTCTTGGTCCGCTTTAATCTTAGCTAGAGTTACGAGAAGCATAGAGCTTTGTCATCTCCAGCTTTCAAGGATTTGCTATGAGCCCGTGATAATGTTCCGAATTGCGATGAGGCAGTGCTATCTCTTAGCTCCAGGAGAGCTGTCTGTTGATTTTATAGAGGATGCTACCTAATACATTTAACGCGATTTTTTTATGACATTGGAAGGCATCAAGCAGACGGATTTCCTGATGGTAAGAAATTCACACCGCCTAGAGACACCAAAGTTGGTATTGGTGCTTTCCAACCAGCGTTGCCGACCGGGATGTTAGGCCTCGAGCAAAAGTAAGTTTACCGGCTACCTTACCCTCCGAACCGGAACACGTCATGACGTT
>DVZK01001080.1:0-10195 GCA_018236665.1 Calephelis perditalis
AAAGAGAAAGACCGGCCCTCTTACAAGCTGATTGGTAGGAAAAAGGTTGGCTGGTACTCTTCAATAGCTGGCGTTTGCTAGGATCCGTGCGACGATTTAATTCTCAGGTAGGTATATCTGTAAGCTTATATTGAAGATTATCTATAAGCTATAAACGACATCAGGTAATGTTACTTGGATGAGTGGAGATTAAGAAAACATTGCTGCCCGTGACACGATAAGCATCGCAAATAAATAATAAGATTTTCTTGACGAGTCTTATGCAGGCTGATAACATAACTTAATATTTATTTCAGCAACATCAATATCAGAAGAACTACCCAGTCTTTCGGTATCAGTACAATGTCGTCAACCAGAAGTTATGTTCTTTACCGATTTAACCAAACCAGAAGGGCAAGCTATTCTTTTCCGAACTGAACTACTCATTGACTACTCCAGTCATTCAAACACGGAGAGCTTGGTGGTATCGTTGGCTGGATTTCAGATCATGTCCAAGTTGCAGTCTAAGCTGAAAAATTTGCCGCCACAATGTGTTTTAAAGCCATGTGACGTTGAATTTTCTAAAAGCTTCAAAAACGTCGAAGAAGGAATTATAGTCAAGACATCCGTGTCGGAGGTCGACATCCATATAGCTGCGACAACAGTGCACACCGTGATGGGTAAGCTCCTTGTTTTATTTGATTAAAAACATATAAAGTTTTATTGTTATATGTATAGGGACGAGGCAAACGAGTCGGTGGGTCATTTGATGGCAAGTATAACGCCATCCACGAGCATATGTAATACCAGGGACCTGACAGCTTACCTTCGAGGAGTGCTTACTAAATCCTTGAATGTCCTCAATTCGTGTCCGTTAATTAATACCACTGAAGGTAACTGCTTCCACGCGGTAACACACATCTTCGGAATGGAACAGCGGAGGAACTTCATGCATCAAGGTGATGCAAATACTTTGAATTTAGAAATTATGTATGAATTAGTTCTAATTATTAGGTATTACTTGAAAACTTATTATGAATAACAAACTAACTGATTCGGGTTGACAACTCAATATTAGCAACTTTGTTATGACTTTGTCACGTATCCACAAATACAAGTATTGGCCTTCTTATTCTATAAAAAGCGACGTTGATTTTTCACAAAGAATACAATATTGGGACGAGCTTAATAAGCTTAATTAAATAAGCCTCCCTCCAGTTCCATCATCAGATCAACTCCATTTCATTATAATTTTGTTTTGTCATCCGATTTACACATTCATGCATTTACACATTACAAATCTCAGCATATTTTTTTATGATATTGGAAAGCAAATAAGTAGACGGATTTACGGACGGTAAATGTTCCGGCTACCATATTCTCCGAACCGAAACACGTCAACGGCAAGTGCTGACGTTATGACGGCAGGAATAGATACTCGTAAGTCGGTGGTACCAATCCGGGCAAATCGCTGCGAAAATCTACCACCGAATCAGATATCACGGTGTTAGTGACGCTAAACCTATGCTCGCCTTTTACGAGCTGCCTGGCAGGAAGGCAGATGGTCTAAACTGCAAATGAGCCCAGACCAACACGAGGAATACCTATATACATTGCAAGTTAAATGAAAGGTTGTAAAAATCAAACGAATGTAGTCCTTTTCAAACGACTTCGAAAAAAGGAGGAGGTTATAATCGAACATAATATAACCTCCTTTTTTATGTACGTTGATTGATTTCTCTGTCCGTTCTTCATTCAAAGAGATTACTTTCAAGGTGTTCTGCAGAGATTATACCCTCATTAGACCCTTAGTGGTCTGTTTGCCACTAAGTCTGGAAGGAATCATAGGGTAATCAACATATCAAGAAATCAGTGATTATTTTTCATGACGTTGCATTTTGGCTGATAACATCAAATAATATTTTAAGTAAATTGAATTAAAAATATATTGTTTTTATTATTATCGTAGATATAATAGAAGAAATAACAACTGAACTGATGATACCGGATGAAAAAGAGCCTTTTAATTTCGCAACGTATAACCCACGTCCAGAAAAACAAGACGAGGATCTCTGGTCGCCGAAAAAGTTGGTTCCGTTCGTGGGCTACAATGTTGAGGATTCGTATGTGACGCCACAGTACCCTAGCCTGAGACCAACGGAGTCTTTTCTTTTGACAGTACCGAGAGTGAGAGTTATGTTTGAATTGGAGCAGTCAGTAAGAGTCCCTGTATTATTAGTGAAGGTAAGTTTTTTATTACAACTTAAAATGGCAAAACAAACTAACAGACTTTTCTGTCAATAAAAAAACATGCATTTGAATTGATAATTTCCTCCTTATTGGATTCGGTCCAAAATACATGTTGCTGAATGATGTTAATATTGCGTTCTTGATAGTATATTAAAACTAATGCCTAAGACCTTTTAAATAAAACACGACATGGCAAACACTAACGTTATCACGGTTGGAAGTCGGAGGAATAAATTCGAACGAGTTGTTGCAGTACCTGCTTCACAATCTAGTTTCAGCAGTATTTTGCATAATTCGAAGATTGTGTGATGGGGTCGTCACGCCTTAGTTATGTATTATTTGGACAAAACAGATGACAGCGGAGCTGTCTGTGCACGACTGGTCTCGCCAGCTCCACGGCACGGGAGCGCTGACGGTGCAAGCGTCCACCTACAACGACCGTCTGGACGTCTGGGAGCCTTTGGTGGAGCCTATCGTCGAGGACAACATACAGAGACCCTGGGAGCTCACTGCCACTATATTCCAAGTTAGTTTATTTCATAGATCTTTCTCGTTGGTCGATATGTTAGTCGTAATTTTAAGGCATTTAAAATAAAGCAAGCAAATTATTGATAGTGGACGAAGGATGCCGCGCATCTTAGTCCTGTATAAACAGTTTCATTCAAAGATCCGTTATCCCCGAGTTAGTCCCAGGCTCTATTTAAAAAAAAAATGAACTTACTGCTATTGTATATTAAATAATGTTTATTTATACAACAAAAATGTCAATTTTGTGTTGGCGAGAAGTTTTATATAGGTACACCAAATCATAACAGTTGAAACCAATGTTACCGCGGTTATGAAGCCGAGTTAATCTCCATCATTAAATTATTGTCAACACGCACAGATAGGGAAATAGATAGCAAATTATTTGTGCGGGATTCACTCGTAAGATCACCCGGACGTAAAATCCAGGGAAGTACATCGTTCACTATATCAATCACGCTTCTGGTTCCTATAGAACTGATGTATCTAATCAGGATGCAAGTAAGAGCATTCTAAATATCTAAACATCAGTCATAGAGAGATTACGATTTGTAATCAGTCGGGATTTTTCCATTTTGGTCTACGTGGACGTTGTTAAATTAATGAAATAATGTGCGCTTAGTAAAAAAAACCTTCTGCATTTATGTGAGTACATATTTAAGTCTGAATCCTTGGTTCAGATCTAAGGACACTCCTTTCTTAAATATATATTTACTGGACAACGTTACAAAATAAATAACTTACATTTACTTTTTTTAAGGAAAAATCGTATCCAATATCAACACCGCTGATAACAAAAGTGAAAGAGGAGACTATGATTGATAAAGTCCCAGAACAGCCAGCTAAAATGTCTAAAAACGAATTTGAGTCTGAGACATCTGCTGATGAGGCGGACACAGATAACGAGATGGTGTTCATTAAGAATCCAAACGGAAATCGGAACAAAGGCTATAGTGACTTCCCGCCCAGTAGTATGTCGTTCCTTCGAGCTCTGGATGTGGAGGAATCTGACTCGGAAAATGAAACTGGTGTGAAGGATAAACTCTCGAATGCCCTGGGACATTTGTTTACAGAGTGAGTATTGTTTTTTTAAACAGCTTATCCAGTCCTGAGTAGAAAATAAAATTAAGGCATCACAATATATTCAACAGCGGATTGAAAAGACCTGTAATAGCCATTGTGATGTATGATGTGATGACTGCTTACGGTCTACGCTATCAAATTTAATACAAACTTGCCTAATTCTGCATTAATGAGGTGCCCCACCTATTTAAAGATTAGATTAGTCGGTAAAGTTAAACAAAATCTTAACATTTAACACTCAGATTGTCATATTTGAGGGCAACTACCCACGTATCCTAGCCATAAGAAAATCCGACTATTTGCATTCCGAATTCATAAAATAATAAACGATATCATTTAACAGTAGCGACTCCAGCGTGGATGATAACATCAGCAATGATGAAGATTCTTCTGCTCCCGAGCAAAGTGAAGCTGAAGTGAGTGACAGGGAAGAAGATAGGCCAGTCTCGTATGTGGATTGTGATGAAAAGAAAAAAGATGACAAAAGTGTCAAATTGCAGGTAATTTTATCACAATTTTTATATTTTATAAGTATTCATGTACCTGAATAAACAAACTTATTGGCGCGAAATTACTGCTTATATTATACTGAAAGTTAGATTCTATCCTCCAAGCCAATTAAGTCAACAATTGCTAGTACTGGAGTAAAGATGCAGTGCTGGTAGGATTAAGTAAGGCGACGAGTGACATACTTCTGTTACTGCCCAACCTCGGGAGGCCAAAGCAAGTATTGAGTGTGTTTCAAGATGTATTTGTTAAATGTGTGTATTCAAATAACGGAAAATTGTTTGAGCACGAGGTGTCGGCGTTGTTTGTTCGCTCGTGCAGTAGATGATGTTCAACAGGAGCCAGAGCGGGAGGAGAGCGTGGAGTCGTACGAGGAGCGGCGCTGCACATACGTAGTGGTGGAGGCGGGCGCGGCGCTGGCGTGCACGCTAGGCCCGGGCGGGGCGCGTGCGGCCCGCGCGCTGGCCGCCGCGCTCACCGACCGCGCCGCCGCTGTGGCCGCGCTCGTGGCACCCGCGTCGCCGCTGCAGCTCATTAATGACATAGGTAATGCACGACGCACGCTCGACTAACGATGCAAAAATGCGTCGAAAAAATATTTTACTTGGAAGAAACCTATTCGAATTATTTTTTTCTATATAACGTATATGGCACTTTAAGTTTTTTATGATAGACCCAACTCAAAAAACAGAAGAGAGTGGTTTACTTGCTGTCTTGTCTTGAAGTTATCGCAAGCAAAGTGCATGGTATAAGACCCGTTGTACAAGTATCATAGTATCACCAGAGATTAGTAAACATATGTTGTCTTTGGCAGCACAGAAAAACCGCCTCGCTCGGTGACTAAAAAGAACGTGAAGTGGTATATCAAAACAGAAACCTCGTACGTGATGTATGTGACGACCACGCTCGATGAAAGCTTAGCTCTGTAACTTGAACGGATGAGACCTAAGCTGTCAGTGGTCAGAATATATGTTTCAAAAAACACAATTCATTAACGCCATAATCTCTTAATCTCTTAAGTCTTCAAAATAATATTTGACCTTAGGATTGAGGTTCACTCCTCACTAGTAAACAGAACGTGTAAACATACATTTTTTTAAATATTTAGGCCCCGGATCGACGGTTAGCTTGCGCACGCGTGCGGAGACGGACCTGGCGGGACGTGACCGCGTGCTCGCCGTGGCGGACTACGACGCCTCCAGTCGGCCCAGTACTCCAGGTACCTAAATTCAGGTCATTTATATATCTCAAAGTGTTTTAAATTGTTTTGTTTAGTTATTAAACAGGTGAAAGAAAACTATACTCTTTAATTTATTTGGGCACTTGTTTTTATTTCTATTAAAAAATGGTTTACACGGTGCAACTTGCACCCCAGAAGTGCCGACAGGAGTGAAAACTTGAATACTAACGTTGTGTATTTCTGAAATTTTGGAATGGTTAGGAAATGTTTTTTCACGAATTGCTTTAATTAATTATCAGTATGTAAGCGTAATATTATTTATGTAGTAAAATACAGTACACATTTACAAAATAGATTTTGTGCGAGAACAAGAACAAGAATTATTACGCGTTGCGTTGACATCTACTTATATCACAGCTCAGCCTGCGGGCTCGCTGTGAGCTACCTTGAAGATAAATGGATACGCGAAACGAAAATCACAGTATGAAATGCGGCGACAATATACAGGGATTTTACTCTCACTGTGTCTTACCATTTTTTTAACAGGTCACGTATCCTGACGCTAGTTAAATATTTTTTTACTCGTCACAAAAAGTTCACAAAGTCGCTAAAGAAGTTTTCACATCAAACATTAAAAATACACGTCATCGCTCATTCATGTAGTCATCACCAACACCAACAACTAGACCACAGAGATGACAATGAAGTAAAATGAGTGAGAGAGATATAATTAATAATTGTAGAAATAGAAATTGATGTTAAAATTATAGGTATATTATTATACTCTTTGGTTGAAATTTATTTTGTAGGTGGCGATACATCCAGTGCAGACCTATTAGACGACTTAGAGAAAGACACAAAACAAGAGATTCCAGATATAAGTGATGAGTGGGATTGGTGAGTAGTAATAATTTCTATGTCTAAGTAAGTAAGTCTTTTGTATACTTGAAGTGATGACTGGGTTGATTTCAAAAATGTCTTAAAGCGATTTATGAGCTTGCAGGAAAAACCGATAATGTGTACTTTAATTAAAACTTATTTTTAGAATTTTAATTTAGCTTTGTTCACGTCAAATGTGGTAATGAACTGTGAATGCACAGTTATTGTGTAATAAGAACTAAGAAGAGATAACATAGATAATCTGAATGTATGTTACTTGTATTTCTTCTCAGTTTCGAGGGTGGGTTCCCGGTGGAGTGCGCACCGGTGGGTGCTTCCCACTCGTCCCCCGGCGCTCCGCCCTCCGCGGAGGCACTGCTGCGGCGTCTTACTGACCAGACGCTCTGTGTACGGCTACATGACTTCGAACAGCTTACCGTATGTCAATTGGTTCTTATTTCATTAACGCTAAAGTAATCTGCTTTAAAAATAAATAAAGTGCCTATCCCTAACTTATGCTTATAATTGTTACGTATCTCGTAAGAATTGAGCAAAGGTTTTCTTGTTAAAAACGGCAGAATTCTAAAACTTTTTTACATTGTAGGTAAAAGTGTCAGTAATAAATTTAAACCCATGTTCCTTCTTTTGGCCCCATGTATTTTTCCAAGGAGCGCAGAATCAACGAGCGATAAGAATATCTGTAGGGTTACTCTTGAATCTCGATTTTATGCAAACTGAAGATTGGAATCGGATAAGTGCTATTTTGTAATCTTGAACAGTTTGTTAGAGTGACTACCTAACTCTACTGAACTGTTACAGATTCTGTGTCCCCAACGGTCCGTGTCCAAGCTGCACGCGTTACACCCAAGCAAGAACGGCACCAGGTATTACATCGTGGTGGAGCGGACATCCAAATACAACATTAAGAAAATTCTCGTTAGATCCCCGTTGCAGGTAAATAGTAGTTCTATTGTAAGTATAACATAATTTTATTTAAAATTGATTGCTTCAACAATGTTTTGTCAGTCAGATACAAAACTTTTAGCCTGTAATTCTATAGGTCTTTTGCGGTAGATTTAAGGACATCGTGTTTTGAACTGGCGACAGGTTCGTAACGAGACGTCGTACGCACTGGAGCTGCTGTACCGACAGGGCGAGCTGCAGGCGGCGGGGGTGGGCGAGGGGGGCGCGGGGGCGGTGGGGGCAGTGGGGGCGGTGCGCAACCCCTTCTGCGGTCTGCTACGGCTGGCCGTGCTGGCGCCGCACGACACATACAACGTGCCGCTCTATATCGCTTACCACTGCAGGCTGTTCCTCGTCCCCGCCAGTTTCGAGTGAGTCCTCACTAACCATTCGTATTCACGAGACGTGACACGCGTTAGAAAACATGAAAAAGACAAAACAAAAGAGCTCACCTAATGGCATATGATTACCATGATTTAAGAACTTTTCTTGAATATAGTAGTTGCGTTTGGAAATATCGCAATGGGTTTCACAAAGGTCTACATTATTACACTTTGATTTTAATCCTCCACTTACCGACTTGTGAACAAAGGGCCTTTTGGGTCAGTACAGGCAAACTCCATGAAATTATATTACAAATCAGTTGATACATCCCACAGGAACTACCAAACTCCGGCGCAGGGAATCTGGTGGATGGACATGGCAAGCGACCTGGGCAGCCCGCGGGACGTCGTGTGTCCCGCCGTGGCCGACGACGATCCCAGCGTATTCGCTATGAGGGTGCTTGCTGTACAAGGTAACACTGGAAAATAATTCATTTTTTTAAATGCCACACTAACTTTGTGATGGCATTCTCCTCAATTCTTAGGTTTATATTCCTTACATCACTCTCCACAAAATCATATTACTTACTTAAATTATGGATAACTCTTAGTATATTACTTTCTTACTAATTCACTCACTTATGCTATATAACATCATTTCATTGACTGAAATATACTGCAGTCAAATTCTTCTGCCATACCATACTAAAAATCCAAATATATTTCTTTCAGGATGTCAGTCCTATAAAGTATCAAGATCAATACCAAATTTCCTCCTCCGAGTGATGCCACCGCTGGGAGTACATAACCGGCTGCCATACGCTCTGCAGCTGACTGGAGATAACCTCAAAATCCGGATCGAGGCTGGAGAACGTGTGCATGTGTACAATCTGCAGCCGGGGAAGTCACACAAGCTGACGTTAGAGATAAATTATCTTGGACTACCGTGGTCTGGGACATTTACGCTTTCACCAGGTATGATTTTGTTACCACCATTGTTCAGATTTGGAGTATATTGTGAATTATTAAAAAATGCACCACCGCTCTGGGGGATGATTATGTATCTCAGTTGCCAACTCAAACTGCAAAAGTGTACATCAAATGACGTGTTTTGTATTTGCTATCTCTATTGTATTTCTGTTGATTACTGTAGAAAACAAATATAAAACACGTCCTTTGACAGCTATTTGATGTACACTTTTGCATTTTGAGTGGGCAACTGAATTACATAATCAGCCCCGTGTTTCATCAACATTATTACCAAATTTCTTTTTCTTTTATGTCGCTGAGTATACACAACTCTTACGTTTTGCAGTTGCCTGTCGACATTTTTAAGATTAGATTATTATAAAAAAAAGTTATGCCGTTTGATATCTGAACAACCAAACTTGTCAGGATATGTGTGACAAGACAAGACCCATTTTGTGATTGTTTAGACTGCAAATACGTTGGTGTACATACAATTTTTTTTCACGCGGTGCATAATCATTTTCCGAATGAGGTTGTGACATTATTAACCTAAAAGTTTTGTTATAACAGGATAAATATGATAACAATTATTTGAATCAGTTGAGGTGTAAGGAAACTTAACTAAATATTTAAAAGGTATAAGATGATAATTAATTAAAGCCGTCTAAAAGATTGTTGATCGTGTATTTGATCGTTAGAGATGAGCGAGAAAACCGTGGTCCTGCGGACGGAGGTGGAGGCGGAGCGGGAGTCGCGGTGGGCGGCCATGGTGCGCGCGCGCCGCCTCGGGGCCCGTCTACTGCTGCACGCGCCCTGCTGGATCATCAACAAGACCGGGTTGCCAATGCAGATCAAGGTAGACTTCGCGTGTTTGCCGTCGATTTTTTGATGGCAAACACGCGATTGAAATCCAACTTCAATCCAAATCCATTTGATTTTTGATCGATTGAAATCCAACTTAAACTTTTTGTTTTAAAAATCTAAAAAAAAAACTTGAAACTCAGTTTGATATTCAGCACTGGATGTCGATTCCCCGTGACATCCGTGTGGCATGTGTAAGAGTGCAGGTGTGCAGGGCCGGGCGGACGCGTGCTACAGCGTGTCGGAGGAGGCGCTGTTGTGGGGCGCGGGGGAGGCGGTGCGGGTGCGTGTGCAGCACTCGGGGTGGTCGCGCGCGGTGCGGCTGGCGGCCAGCGCGCCCGGCCTGCTCGTGTGTGCACACCGCGAGCGACGCGCGCACTACCGCGTGCTACTGCATGTCAGTATGCTCTGTAGTCTGCACAGTTTTTGTATTGTTTTAAAATTACATTTTAATAATTATATGCATTTACATTGTATCTTTTTATGTACTTTCTGTACTTGGGCCATGTATTCGATCTATAAATCGCACCCTAAACGAAAAAATAAATAGGTACCTAGTCGTCATGTTCAACTAGTCTTGATCTTTGACTGTTGTGTGATTAATGGGCGACCCCTTTAAAATATTCGTTTTATTACTATATACTATATAGGCATAACGGTAAAAGTTTAGGTATGC
>DVZK01001081.1:0-10189 GCA_018236665.1 Calephelis perditalis
CAACTACTTTGTTTCCAAACTTTTTAGTGCGCCATCTGTGATCTTTTATCGTTATCATCAATATATTTGTTTGTGTGAGTCAAATGCATGGCAGTGTGTTTAATGTTTTATTTATTGATTTAAAGTACTTTATAAGCATTATTATTGAAAAATATTAGCGTTCTGTACTTTTCCTACGCATAAACTATAAGTGTGCCAAATTTTATGCTCCTCCGTCCACGCAATTTTCGTAAAAAGGGGCCCAAAGTTTTGGCATCACGTAATAATATAATATACATTATTGTGATTCGTCTAGTTCTAAATTCAAGGAGACTTACAGAAAGGCTCTGTTCCAAAGCGTATTTCTCAGCGTGCGCCTGGTCCCGCTCGCGCGTAAGACGCTCTTTCGCAGCGCGTTCACGTTTCAACTCTTCTTGCGCACTGTGAAGTTCCGAGTCGAACTTGCGCTGTCTCTTCTCTAGCAGGTTGTTGCGGCATGTCTATATGTGACAACGACAATTAAATAGGTAAATAAATATCCCTAGACAAATAACATAACTGAATTTAACCCCAAGGTTATAGGAGCTAATCAATTATAAATATAGTTGAAACCTCTTTTAACTGCTCCGTGGCCACGGCCTGGTCCTTACAGGGCTTCCACAGGAGAGACTCCGGCCATTCGAGTCGCCTCCCAGGCGTGCGAGGCCGTGCTGGCTGAAGAAAGTCCCCCGATTCCCCACGATAGTCCCGCGTCGGAGGCGCTTTGAAGGCGAAGTTAACGCCTTCTTGCGCCCCCGATCTGCCTACGCCTGAGCGGGCCAGAGTTGGGATCGTTGATCTACCAACGGGATTGAGGTTCATGGTACCAAGCTATGTCAAATAAAAACAGTTACCTGCTCATCCAGTAATGATCGTAAATCGGCCATGTCATTCGTCAGCTTCTGTAGCTTGCGTTTCCATTGGGCCGCCACGGCTCTCTGTTCCTCAACTTCTTCATACGCATCTTGAACCTGTAATTCAGAGATACAATTTAAAAACGCGCACCATACACAATCAGGGCCAGATTTAGGAGAGGGCAAACGGGGCAAGACTTCGTAAAAAAATCTTTCGAATTCTGGCATTCCCCGTGTTGGTCCGGGCTTCTTTGCAGGATAGACCATTTATTTGTCTTCCTGCCAGGCAGCTCGTAAAAGGCGGGCATAGGCTTACCGTCACTAGCACTGTAACATCAGCCTAGGTGGCAGTTTCGTGTAACTCGCCCGGATTGGTACCACCACCTTAAATAGTACTGTCGCCATATATCAGTGCACGCCGTTGACGTGTTCTAGTTCGGAGGATACTTTCGGACGAGGCCCAACATCTCGGTCTCAGGTTGGCAAGGCCATTACCACGTTTGGTGTCTCAAGGCGGCGTGAATTTCCTAGCATCAGGATATCCGTCTGCTTGTTTGCCTTCCAATATCAGATAAATAGACTAGTAAACAGTAGTAAACATTTTTTCCTTATATTTTTTTACTGTTTCATCTTTACTTACTGTAAGTTTAGACATGATTATACATGTTCTTAAATATTAACAGAAAACTCAACTATTTATTTTGTTTTATTTGGAAAACAATTGGGGCGTCCTTTGTTGCCCCGCGGCCTCCAGACCACTAAATTCTGCCCTGTTCATAATAGTAAGGGTTTTTAACAGCATCACGTTAATGTTGAAGTTGTTTAGCATTTTTTATTTTATTTTTTAAACATCACTTTATACAGATACTTATTCAGGCAAACGGTTAAACTTTATAGCAGTCGTTTTCTTAGTTTTTCGGTGAACGTTCGTCACAAATATTTAAAATAAAGTTAATAACCTTTTTCATTAAAAGATAAACATTGGAAGCAACTCATTACTAACAGGTGTCATATTCACGCGTGTATTTGTTTTCAGATTATAAAGAGCTGGTGAAGAATTTTAAAAAGTTAAATTACTATTTTTATGTTACTTTTTTGTGTTACATGACAAAAACATTTACTTTTACAAGTTGTATTTTTATATTACAAATTAAGAATACAATTTACTACGTCTAAATGGAAGAAAACAATATTAATGTAAAACTTTTATTGCCCGGGCCAAAAAACCTATTACAGAGTTTATGTTGAAATAACATTTGAATATCCGCCAAATTTTTTTGTGATGACACTCGTGTCCAACTCAAGAATTATTTATTTCGAGATTAAACGTGATGATCAGATTTACAAGCCTTTTTTCTTGTTTCTTAGTATTTATACCAAATAAGTGCTATGTAAGTTTATTGAAGTGATATTTCAGAGTTTACAGGAAAATATATTTTTTGTTAACGTTTAGCTCATAAACTATGGTTTGTTGTTTCAAACTTTTATTTAATACAAGCTGTCCCGGCAAACTTCGTTCCAGCCGCTCTGTTTGTATGGGAAAACTTCAAATGCTATTTTTCCTAGTTTCCTCGCAGTTTTCCCTTTATTCCTGCCATTCAAACCTTCCCTGGACTTACACAAATAATTCAAAAGCAAATTAACCAGATCGGTCAAACCGTTCTTGATTTTCAGCGAGACTGACAAACAGTATATATATATAAGATGTTGCTTTTAACTTTTACTTCAATTTTAATATAAAGATTTAGATTGGGTAATGCTTGGTTTTACCTAATTTTATTTAAAATGTGGCAAACTTCTAACGACGATAAATCAATTTTAAAAAATATTATTAAATTATATATAGTATTAAATGGATGTAAACTATTTGAAAAATAACGGTTTGACCTAAAACCTGAGATTTGCATTATCAAAAGCTGATATATCTACAACTGTAAAAATTTAACGATCTTTAACCGTTTATTAATAAACTAATGTATGAGTAAAATTAAGTAGAAATTATAGTCTGTAACACGTTGTAATAAGTGTATAACACTTGGTTGAACCTCGGAGTACTTCACTCCTTATTAATAAGACGAAAAGAGTATATTTTGTTTTAATGCGCCCTTAGGAAGTTGAACTGTTACCCCATTTAAATCTGTCCTGAAAATTATCAATTTGAAATCATTTTTTCCCTAAATTATTAAGTATTAAATTGACCACTCCTAATATTTAACTGACCTCTATATCGTCTACCATCACTGCTATCACAGATTACAAACACACGCGCTTCAATGGCACCAACGTATGATACTATCTGTCCAAATTCATTATCAGCATCTGGCCGTGATCAGATAACTTGTATTCGGCTAGAGATAAAACTTTGTTATCGTGCTCTCATTTCAAGATTTTGAAGGGATCGATAGATTTTTCAATTTGGAAAGACTCATATGTCACTCAGCATATCCTGCTATCAATGAAAGTATATCTTCACGCCCATGTCCCCGAAGGGGTAGGCAGAGGCAACAGCAGCAGAAGACACTAAGTCCCACAATGTGATAGGCGGCGAGCCTATCGCCATCCAGGCTCATATCCAATTCCGATCAACATTATTTCTATTAGAAAATTGATTGTATACATGCAGAGGCAAAACCAGCCGAAGACACTAAGTCCCACAATGTGATAGGCGGCGAGCCTATCGTCATCCAGGCATATATCAAACATTATTTTTATTAGAAAATTGAAAGTACACATTTTCTAATTTTTTTTGCTGCCCGACCCGGGGATCGAATGAAAGTATAAATAAATATATAATAAATAAAAATATATCTGGAAATATTACACAAATTGAATCTAACCCCGAAGCTGACTATATGCTTGTATCGTGGAAGTTAGTCAACGATAGATATAAATAATTTAAAAGGATATCTGAATACATTTAATAAACAATCTGACCTGTAGCCACTGGAACTAGTCAAAAGCCTGCACCCGTCTAGAAATCAAACTTGGGCCTCGCTGTAATTTAAGCGCTTACGCTAACCTCTAGAGTCTAGACCAACGAGTCGGCCAGCTTTTAAAGAATTGTCTCAAAATTAAGCTTTATAGCTATAATAAATTAGCGGACTTGGTGATTTGTTCATCATCATCATCATCATCATCATCATCATCATCAGCATCAGCCGGAGGACGTCCATTGCTGGACAAAGGCCTCCCCCAGTTTGTTCTTATAGTTTCCGAAAGAACTTTAAATTTTTTACTTCACTTTTGAATAAAAATGGTTGAAAGCTTGATTGGCAAGCTGTTGACCATAACAAATTTTCGACGAGTGCCGACAACATACTAACTAACTAATTAAAGTACGCGGTCTTACCTTTTTCTCGAGTTGTTTCTTAACAGTGACCAGCTGTTCAAGGTCATCTTCATGCTGCCGCCGCAGTTGCGCTCTGAGCAGTTGCAGCTCTCTGTGGGCTCTCTCGAATCGCCTCTTATATTTGTCACCGTTCCCACCCGCGTCGGCTTCTGATCCTTCCGAATCCGAAGGTTCCGCACCCCCATTTTCTGCTGATCGCCAGTGGAGGAGTTCCAGTTCAAGTCTCTCGGATGCCTGAAAATTTATGTTCAGAATTATATTTGGTTGTGCAATTACCAATCTTCAATTGTCTACCATGTTCGAAAGTTAACTAAAATAACTTATACCGTCTTAATAATAAACATAGATTAAAGTACTCCATGGTTTAACCATGGTTGCGATGACACTGTGATATAAACTATAATACCACCCTAACTTCACTTTCAGCTTATTCGCTGTTTACTAATAGGACAGTTATGGTTTCAAGTATTAAAACTACGTATATAATATATATATATTAATATATATCAGATATATCATATTTTTACAATAAAAAAAAAACAATTTACGGAAGTTAGTAGAGCAAGAGTGAGATTAAGAAAATCTCGGTAACAAATTTATCATTTAGTATAACGATTCTTATGGTTAAGTTTCAAGAAAAATATAATATAACTAGCTGACCCAGCAAACTTCGTATCGCTTGAAATGAATGCTTCGAGAGTAGCGCAGTCTGTCGGATCCAATGTGAAGCATTCCAAAATCAACAACAACTTATCATTAAAAAAATAATTAAAAAAGCAATTTCCAGAAGATCAAATTGAGAATCTAAACCATTCACAAATTCACACACACACAAAAAATGTCATCAAAATCGGTCGTCTATAAGAAGTTCAGTGACAAAAACACGCATAAGAAATATACATATTAAGAAATCCTCGAGGCGAATGGAGAAATAACTTAGCAAAAGATATGATGCTTAAAAAGAATATCCAGTATCTAAATAAACACTTACTTGTTGCAGCCTTTGGTTATTCGAGAGTAGTTCTCTATTGTCTCTTTCAACTCGTAGTCTCTCTGCCGCCTCTGCATCAGCACGCTCGGTAGCGAGAGCTGCTGCCGCCCTCTCTTCCGTTAACTCTCCACCGACTTCCGATAGCTAAAACAAAAGAAAGTAACATCAATAACTATCAAAACCATATTATTTTTGTGTTTTTATGCATGGCAGCAGCAAATATAGAGGGATTAGACCGTCTCATTGGCCGAGGGGTTAACGAATACGGCGAGTGGCGACCATTGACCAACCATGAGGCTCGTGTTCGATTCGCGATGAAGACAGGCATTTGTGGGATGAATATAGATGTCTGTGTTATCGGGTCTGGGTGCTTATCAAATTTATTCTGGTCTAAGTATTTCTATGTATTTATATCGTTGTTTAACACAAGTATATAATTTGCTTACTTTGTGTGATTTGTCCAGGGATTTACGGACACTAAAATGTTAAGAATATTACATTTCTTTACATTATTGTCATGATAATGACTTTGAATAAATTATTTATATATTTTTGTCAATATTTGTAAAGTAAGGCAATGATTATTTAATAGCTAAGACACAGTATGCATATTTTATAAAATTAGCAAAATGCAACATCATTCGGATACCGGGATAGAATTTTCTAGAAACCATCTATAAAACCCAGTAACCTAATTTGAAAAGAATAGTTCGCAGTTTAAAAAAAAGATTAAAATATCAGCGTCGATGACAGGCAAAGAGATATTAACGAGCTAGTCCACAAGAATGAGAAGTGACAAAACATTTTTGTGATACCATTCATAAACCACAACTTATAGGCGAATCTTGCCAATTTTCGCAACACTAACGTTAATTATCTATCTGTGATGGTCTACGGACAGATAATTTACGATTATCTCCCATCGCATAATGATAAATGAAATATACAAGGGAGAATTAATTATTTAAAGGGACGAGGGTTTTGACGATAGTTAAAGAGATTTACGAGCTTATACTTACAAGTTATTATATTAGAGTTAAGAGGATGGGACAACATTCAAAAAGTCTTCTAGAAGATCGTGAAATTTAAATACACAAAGCTCTCGTATTTTTTATGAGCATAACATTTTGTGAAAAGTACATATATAACAAAAGGATCCACCTTTCTTTCTTCCTTTGTCCATTCGTTATAATGGATTTCTAATATTTTTTTGTTATTCAAATGAAACGTGTAAGTATACAAAAATTGAGCTCAACTGGTTGAAGTTGATAACCATATGGTACATACATAAAAAAATCGAATTCAAGTAAAATAAAATTTTGTAGATATGCAGATTTTTATTAGTTTCCTCTAATACTTAAAAAATGTATCGAGTACAAGTCAGATAAAAACTTGTAAATACGCAGATTTTTCAAAGATTTCCCTCCGGATTAGCGTTCCTGATTTAACTATTCCTGACTGTTAATGCTCGCCTTTGTAGTGTTCTAAGGCGAGAGGTAAGGGTAGCAAGTACATTTGCATACGTAGCTTAACCTTCCCTCCGTAGATAGCAACGCACAGGTAAACTCGGTGGTGTTCAATTGCGACGATTGTCCTTAACCATCAGAAGAGCCACCTGAATGTTTGTTAAGTTGTAAACTAAAAAAAAGACAATAACCTCTAACCCTACATGTAATGCAGTAAAGGTTCATCTCGATCATGACAGCTTTTAAACAAAAAAATCTGCATCGAAATTGGTCCATCCCTTCATAAATTCTAATGCCCTAGACATACAGATAGACAGACACATACAGATACCTCTAACTTATAACACTCCTCTTTTTCCGTCGAGGATTAAAATAGGGAAAGTAGGAGGCAAAATCACAAGCTGCGTCATAAATAACATAACTCTAGTGTGGGCTAGTAGGAATTTGGCATAACTACTAACTAACAAGCGTAACAACATTGATAACAAGTTGGCAAGCTACTGGCCGTTGGTGTGACCCAGCCAACAATCACAAGCGCCATCGCTGACGTTCTAAACTACGTTAAGCTTATCCTAATGACGCTGTGACGAAAGATGTTCCTATCACAAATATCTTTCAAAGCGCAAGCATTTTTGTTCAGTGTTGATTTTAATAGGAAACTAGCTTCTTACTCGCGATTTCGTCAGCGTAGAATATGCCGTAAGCAAATATAGCGTTAAAATTTTTCATTAACCACTATAGTCATTTGTGGTCAGATAAAAAAAATGTATTGTGAGAAATACGGTTCACTACACGCATGCAAAATTTCATTAAAATCGGTCCAGCTGTTTAACCGTAAGCGTAACAAACAGACTGACAGCTTTTTCATTTCTCATTGTAAATGTTCCTAGCACTACAAATGATGTTACCACTACAAAATAAAAACTATGAAAATTTAAACTTAAGTTGAATGAAAAAGAAAAAAATAACTTGTCTGAATGTATTACCATTAAAACATCGTCATATTTAATAGTTACACTATTATTATTTGCAAATTTAAATAGTACCAAACAACTGTTTAAAGAATCTTAACTGATATCGGTGGGTTGGCTTAAGCCCAGGGAATGCTGATTAGAACTCTTACGCCACTGTAAAAAAGGAGATTAGGTTAGCTCTAAGCCAACAGACTGTTAGAGCTGACTCTTTTAAACAAAACAAATTATAGGATCCGATTGGCTTTAGCCCAGAGAATGCCGACTGAAACTCTTGCGAGATACTGAAATGTACGTTGATAAAGCATATACGGTTCTCTTTAGTCCAGAGAAACTCGATAATCTATATCACCAGTCTGTGATAGCTAGTAAGAATAGACGACATTCAGCATAGTGATTGCTGACTGGAAAAATATAAAATTGCAGTAAGTAACATTATATTTATAACTATTTAATCTATTAGTTCTACAACAGACCTCCTCCATTTCAGAAACAGTAGTCCGATCCTCCGAAGCATCTCTGGAAGTGCGACAAATACTACTTGCTCTGCTTCCACTGCGGCTGAAGAGAGTGAATCCTTTTATCATGATATTCGTAGCGGACTTGGACCTTCCAAGTCTTCGTTTCTTTCCATCACAGTACGAATCTAAGTCTGGTTCTTTATGACCCAACCTACGCCATTCGTCCATAACGTGGTCTGTCCTTTTTAAAAAGTTATCGATTTTTGAACTCAGATAGTTAGAAGATGTGCCTTCCTCCAAATGTGCTGCTATAGGTTTAAACCTTTGTCTCACTGGTTGTTTCTTGCAACCAAGCACAAAAGATAAGTTAGCATCGAAAACGACTGGAGCTTGTTCTTTCGATCGTAATTCCTCTAAATCAACACTATTAGATCTGTCACACGCCTGCGGATACATTCTTCTTGGTGTTGGGCTTCTGTTATATAGTGTGGAATTCATGCTCGAACATCGAGAAACGGGCACAAATGTGCCATTACTGCTACACGTTGAGTAGTGGCTTGTGGAACTTTTCAAACTACTATAGGACGAAGGACTCGGTGACCGTGAAATGAGTGAACTGCTATTCGAACCGTGTCGTTTCGCCAGTTCTGCAATGGAACCTGTTTCTACAGCAAGTGATACACTCCTTCGATAGGATGGACTAGGTGATCGATAATTTAAATTCATTCCATTGTCTGCAGGAGTCTGTGGAATTGTGCGGACTTCTTTCAAAGGCTTAGATACAAAATTACGATTACCATTAAGAAGATCGGTCGATATTTTCATCGGAGCCTTTTCCTCAAACTTGATGGGCAGTGTTTTTGACTTCTTCATCGGTAATATGGTTCGTCCTAATGGAGCGATGGGTGGTTTTCTGGGAGTCGCATCCAATATGGGCGGAGAAAAGAGCCCATTGGAATTTGGCGACAGCACCCCATTTGAAGAAGTGCCATTGGTATGTTCCGGAATCTGTATCTTTAGTTGGTTCATTTCTTCTGTGCTGCTTGCATGTGGCATTATGGTCTAGGCGAAGATGCGCTTTCGTTTCCTATTATAGCGGAAGTGTTTCCCCCGGTGAAAGTCCAGTGCCATTTCACTCGCGTGCAGTATTATTGTCGCGAGCGGGTTGGGATGCGTCGGGACACATTGGTTGGAAATAGAACCGGCGTGAGGGGGCTTCGCGGACGCACTGTGGCCGCTAACTCGGTCGCCGGGCAGTTGTGCCCGATCGACTATTTTCGTTTACGTAGACGAAGAAGTGCAAGCTCGACCAACATCCGCTGGACCTTCAATATCACTAGAACATTTTAACGGGAAATTAATCTCTTGGAGATATGCATCCAAAGATACCCTTTTTGATCTTGTTTTGTTTATAAAACGCACTCGATCCATTTATAAGAAAAAAAAAGTTCATAGGTACCTAAACCCATTGATCACACATGGATTTGGACATGGACATTAAGTAAATAGTCTTAGAAGTATACTTTCCATTTCTAAGCTATACTATAGTTCATTTTTTGGAGAATAACGAAAACAATTAGAGCGAATAAGCGCTGCTCCACATAGGAACACATTTTTTTGAGAATGTGAAAAAATCCAGATATTATAGATTAAAAAATAAACATATACTTATTTTTTATTTCTTAAATTAACAAAAATCATAACTTTAGAGGGGAACTTAAATATTTTTCAGTTGTTTCAGAACATACCTATTTTGTGTTTGCGCTAAAATAAGAAGTGTCTTCGCAGTGTTTTCGGTAGTTTGCTTACAGCCTACAAACTATTTTTTATGCTAAAGACCTCTTTTATATGATACATTAACTATGATAATAATTATATTATAATGTACACAAAATGTATAAAAATTAGGAATTGTATAAAACTCCCAGTCAATGTATTAAAATATAACCAAGCGTTAAAATATGAAACATAAATCAGCAAAGACAAGATTAGGATATGCTCACTTTAGTTAGAAGTTGTGTGTAGTAATAATCTTGATATATATAAATTACGTGTCACGTTGTTTGTCCGCGATGGACT
>DVZK01001082.1:0-10183 GCA_018236665.1 Calephelis perditalis
GACATCATCAAATTATTTAACTTAATTATTCTAGTTTTTCAGAGGAACTAATGTGGTTGCGCCGACATATATAATTTATCAAAAAATATATATTGGTATTGGCAAAGCCGCGAGGGGGCTTAAATAAAATCAGATAATTAATTTTATATTAACATCGTTATATACTGCTCCGTTGTATATTATAGTACAAAGCAATGCGAATGTGGATGGATGTTGGTTAGTGGGAAGACCTAGGTTGATATTTCAGTATTTTCTTTAATTTTTATTCAATAAAATATGTAATCAAATATTTCTTTGTAAATATTAAAATACTTGCACACCACGATTTGGGTAGAATATTTTGGAATAGAATAGAATAACTCTTTATTGTGCATCAAAATACATAAAAAATAAGATGAGTCATACACAAAGGCGGCCTTATCGCCAAAACAGCGATCTCTTCCAGGCAACCTCAACCACCTTAACTAGGGAATACTTAAAAAACTAGATTTAAGTAGGTCGTGTACACATTATATAATATACTTATATCTCACAGTATTTTTAATATCATCCAAAAGAGGAAAGAAGGTTTGATCAACCATATCGACTAGATAAGCCAATATTTGGATAGTGTTACAGCAGTTATCGGATTATCTAGGAATTACTTTTCGCACCGATGCTCCGTAATACTGCTTTGATATTATTTCCTAGAGCCTTTTCTTATTCAATAAAGTAATTTGGTTTGTAAATACCTTCAAGGCATTTATCGAATTAGTAATTCTGAGAAACTCTTGTTACAATGAGATGTTGGCTGCGACTACACCCGCTTTTTAAACGTATTACGTCTTAATAAACTAATGTGAGAGTAGAGTTGATATAGTATCTCAGTGTAATAAAGGCTATTATAATACTTGGCGAATATGTGGCTCGTTTTGTTACCCGTAAACGCAGCCTCAACTTATAAGTGCATTTCTACGTCAGGTATTAACAACCCTATCGCTAGCTAGTAATAGTCTAGTAGTTCAGGTTACAGTAATATTCCGCTAGTGTAGTCGGTCATAACTAGGCCATAGACTGTGAAATAGCTCTTCAGATTGGTACCACTGTCTTAATTTCTATACTTACCCTCTTCTTCGTCAGCGTACAATAGCTTCATACAAACTTTCATCCCGTTTCTTTCATATTGTTTACCTCTGTGTTCTAGTGGACGTGTTAGACTTGGCTTCATAAAGTCTAGGGTTTGATCCCCGATTTTGATATTACCAAGAAAATGTGTTTTTACAATTTTCTTATAAAAATAACGTTGTCCGAGATTTGATATAAGCCCGGTTGACGATAACTTTGCCATGTAACGAAATGATAACGTTGTTTTACTGGAAAACTAGCCATCCAGGCGAAATTCGCATTACTTGAAATTAACAACTTTTAATAGTTTAAAGCATTGTTTTCTCATTTTCCCCACAATTTTCCTGGTTTTCGTTATTATAAGAACCTTCTCCTGACAGTCAATAATATAACAAAAAAAGTTTTAGCAAAATCGGTTAAGGCGTGACGCGATGACCTCACGAGAAAGGGATTCATTTTTGTATAATATATAGATTGAAAAAACAAAATATGTTTTCCGATTGTTGCCCGACTTGGGAATCGAAGCCGGAACCTTATAAGGTTAATTCCATCACTGAACCACAGTGGAGACTACAGACTAGACAATATATCGATTTAAAGTATAATAGTTTACCACCAATAAAGCAGTGTAATAAATAAGAGTTCCCCGTCAGCCATATTTCAGAAGTTTCCACAAAATATCTGCAAGTCTAATGTCGAGTTGCATCGGATAAGGCCATGCATTACAAATGCAGGCAAACTCGTCGCAGACGCATCGCATTATCGCCTGTCTAGATAATTTAGACGTTTTGCATTATACAATGTTGCCTAGGACATAACAAGAGCGATAATATATAGAGCGGAGCTGATACAAACTTACTTTATGCAGTATAAATGTGGCCTGATTTCAAATAATTTAATCGCTTTTTTGTTACAAACTAGCTGTTGCCTGCAGCTTTGCCCGCGTTTTTACTGGAACCCGTTGTGCGATCGGAATTAAAAGTAACCTATGTGTTAATTTCAATTGACATACAGGCTTACATATTTCAAAAATATGATATAAAAATGAATCGCGAAATGTGTTGGTAAGCGCATAACTTCCAAACGACTGCACCGATTTGGCTAATACTTTTTATATTGTGTTAATTGTCATCAGAAGAAGGTTCTTATGAAGATAAAACTGTTAAAAAACTGGGGAAAATAATACTTCATTATTTTGGGTGCTGAACGGGTGAAACGAAGTTCGCCGGGACAGCTAGTTTCAGATAAATCCGTTCAGCCATTCGAGCGTGAAAGAGTAACAAACATCCATACATAAATACTCACAAACTTTAGCATTTACAATGTTAATAGGATTAATGAACAAGCACACGGCTCTCCTGATAAGGGAACGCCGTAGCCTGTAGACACCATGAATGTTCCAGGTGCGCAACAAACCTGAAGGGATGGAAAACCTATTGTGCAAATCCACCGGCTTACTTACCCTGCAGAACGAAACATATCTTTATAGCGGCTGGAATAAGTAAGGCAGTGGATTCCTATGCGGGCAAGTTGCGTAACACTTAACCACCAGTGGTCTTGTTGCAAATGGATCTTTAACTTTTGCTCACCTATTTCGAGCTGCCTGATAGGAAGGCAGATGAGAGCACTACTTAGCAGATCTAGACGAACACGGAGCAAATAATTTAATAAAATTTAACTGCACGAAACCTATTACAGTTAAGTTCGTCATCTACGTACATAAAAATATGCAATATTAAAAACATGCGTATCTTCACGCCAGGTCCTTTATCTGCCCACCCCAGCAGAGTTTCGAGTGCCAAGTGTTACGATCCTTGCAGACCTGTCTAGATTCGTCCACATTTGTTACTCTTCATACAAACACGCTAGTTTGTAGGATCTTGACACCACCCTCGAAAAAAATATGAGCAATTTGAGCGAGGAATGAGAACCTTGTGTCCTCCGGTACTTACATAAATCCACATTCGCATTTTTTATCCTCATGTCTCCCCCCCCCCTCACTCTTCTCTATCTCTTCCATATTTGATGTTTTTCTGACATACACAACTCTCGCTTTCTTAAAGTAGTTGGGATTAGTACAGAATTACGCAAAGTGAGTCTAGCGCCCGGACTCACAAACCCTCTGTGAAAAAGCTTATCCAGTGCTTCATTCGTATTATTCCCTGCACACACTCTCATTTCTACAGCTACGGTGTATCTTCCATCTCCGCTAAAAGCACTACCGAGATATACAATTTCACTCACTTAATCCAGCACTACAGATTCCGTGTCTTCCAAACACCAACACTTTCAATATGTAAAACTCTTTTTTATTATCTTTAAGTGGTGAAGGGGCCACCCCGGATTTATGCACTTTATAAAAAGCTGAAATTCTTTAACTTTAATTCGAAATAGATCTTAAACTGTGGTTTTAAATTAAAAAGTAGTAATCTTCACGCCCATATCCCCGAAGGGGAGGCAAAGGCACAACCAGGGCACCCACGACTAGCCGAAAACAATAAGTCCCACAATGTGATAGGTGGCAAGCCTATAGACAAACGGGCACATTTTTTTCACAATCCCGAGCAACATTTTTTTTAGAAAATTGGAAAAATCACATTTTCTTTTTGTTGCGCGACCCGGGAATCGAACCCGGGACGTAATAAAGTCAAGTCCAACACCTGGACAGTAGACCATACACAGTAGACATTAGATTAATTGTGATGTTTATGATGCTACTCGTATAACTCGTAGCCTTTATAGGTATGTGGTTTGCAAGTTTGGTATTACAATTAACAAAATATTTGTGTTTAACTTTTAAGTACATTGTTTTTAAAAAATGACTAAATTTGTTTTTTTTTATAGGATGTTTACTACTTGGTTAACAAATTTTATCAAAATCAGACTAGCGGCTTAGCTGTGAAAGCGAAAGAGAGTGAAAACAGGCAGATGGATAGACAGACAAACAGACTTTCGCATTTCTAATATTAGTATGGGAGTATAGATCGTTGTTTAGAGTAGATATGAGTATCAGTTTTACATTATAGGCATAAAAAGCAGCAGTAGTGAAATAACAGTAAAGCTTTTAAAGCTGCAGGTTAGGATATCCATGCAGTTAAAAGCTTTTAGATATTCTGTGGTTCACCGTAGATCACATACGAAATTATGTTCCATTGTTTAAAAGCTTACTTACATATATTCACGACGAATTCCATAAGGACAGATACAAAGTATCGAATGCTAAGCTTTCTCTGTGTTCATTACTTTTTTCATTTAAATACACTGATTTCTTAAACTCTGTTCACCAACTATGGACAATACCAGAGAGGATTGGTTGTCAAACATCGAGGTTAGCCTTGGGGCCTACAGCGATCGAAAATTGAAGTGTATATCTGTTTTGTTAATCTTTCATTAGTCATTCTTTCCAAGTGACTGAACCAATGCAGCATGCCTTTTCTCATGTTTTTTTTATGATAATGGAAGGCAGACAAGCAGATGGATTTTGATGGTAAGAAATTCACGCCGCCTAGAAACAATAAAGGTGATAATGGTGCGTTGCCAACCTGAAGCCAAGATGATAGGCCTCGAGCAATAGTAAGTTACCGGCTACCTTACCGTCCGAACTGGAACACGTCAACGGCAAGCATTGGACGTTATGGTTGCAGAAATAGGTAAGGCGGTGGTACCAATCCGGACCAGTCACTGCGAAACTCTACCACCTAGTAGGATGTCACGGTGTTAGTGACGATAAGCCTATGCTCGCCTTTTACGAGCTGCCTGGCAGGAAGGGAGGTGGTCTATTTTACAAAGGAGCCCGGACCAACATTGCTTATCCTAACAATAAAAAACTTTTACAGATAAATTATTTAATTTGGACAAAATCTTGAAACGAACACTGGGTCTTTTGGATTTGATTTACACATTTCGTATTATGATGAATGTTACGACGATGACATTACAAAATCCTAACGTCCAGCGGCTGATTCATGATAGTAATCAGAAATTTGACCTGATTATTGCTGAATGGATGTGTTCGGAAGTATATGCCGGGTAAGAGATATTTTTTGGGACAAAGTTCCTTACAGCAGGCTTGGAGGAGATAGGGATTTTGCTGCGCGACCGAACTAAAAAAATGTGATGTGAAAACCCGTAAGAAAAAACCGTGGAATAAAAACGTTAAATGCGCAGGCGCGACAGTCATATAGCCGATTGAACTTCGTTCCTACCTGGTGTCCCACGACACCACATTTATATTTTACTTTTAAGAGGTAATATAAGCGATCAAAAATCGACTTCGGTTTCAAATCATAATTTCAGTGTGAGGTCACAGGGCTTTATTTCCTTTTGTATCCAGTATGTGGTTCTAAAATTTTGGAAATATTGAAACGCGCTTGTTTCTATTAAGGTTTTACTAGTGCCTATTTGACGCGTTAACCCTAACACCACGTCGTTGTCAACATTCAAAGTACTTAGCAAATTTTCAAGAGGTGCAGGTGACAGCTGCTGTAATTATTACAGTAAGCGTAGGAAAACTGCAAAAATCGAATACAACTATTTCATTTGATACCATGTCGAGATTTGATACATCTTTATTCAAAAGCTAACCAAATTTTCTGGAATGGTCCAAGTAAATGTTATCAAGATTCTACTAGTAGTTTGTGAGTTACACTTGTTAATTTACAAATTTTCGCTCATCCCGAGCTCAAAAGCATCTTGTCGGATCATGGTAAAATTGTAGACGACGACGAAAAAAGAACTATCAAGATCGGTTGGCTATAGACGGAGTAATCGCATAACAAACTTACAAAAAAGCATACAGTCGAATAAAAAACCTCCTTTTTTATTGGAAGTCAGTTAATAAAATAACATCGCATATCGCAATTTCACTACAAATAACTTTATTTAGTTTTTAGCATTGGTGCTAGCGTTTGCTATTTGACATGTTTAAGTTTAATTCTCAACAGTTTAATACTCAAAAGATTGCATAAGTTATACGATTCACCAAAATGAAGCTTAAACTATTAAAAATTGAGTTAAGTGGTGGTCGCAATAAGTTCATTAAGTGAGTTTTGGTGGTAACGGGGAAATACACGATATAGGTACATATTTCTTTATGACTAGGTATTTCACTTGTGCAATTGAACCAAACAAAATTGTACAAAGTGACCAAAATTGACTAACTTGACGTAAAACTGCGATTACTCTCTTCTTAATGGTGCCAAAACTCTGCATGTAACTTCGAAACCATTGTAATTGAAATTTCAGATTGTCAGCGGTGTTCAACTGTCCGTTCGTTTGGTTCTCATCAGTTGAACCACACTGGGCCATCCTGAGATTGATAGATGAGTTTCCAAACCCCTCTTATAACTCAGACATACAATCTACTAGTATCCCTCCATTTACTTTTATCCAACGAGCAGTAGAACTAGGTTTTCAAGTTGTTGGATATATTTTTAAAGCATTGTAAGTAATTATTTTTTTTCATATTTAGTTAAACCTAATTTTAATTATGGATAAAAATTCTCTGACCTTTAAGCACGAGGCAGTGACATCATATGCCAACCTAGCTGACAGGTTCCCAAATTACCTGGGTCCGTACTATGAACACTTAAACATCACGAAGACGTTTCTATTCTATTCTATTCTATTCTATTCTATTCCACATGGACGCAAATAAATGTTTTAATATTTGTGGAACCCCTTTTAAAACTGTCATTGGAGAATAACAATTTTAAAACCTAAGCCGTAAATTTGATTTTATTTGTGAAAAAGCAACATGCAAGTGATACTGCTGCAGTGTTCATAGTAACCCCCTGCAGCAAACACATTGCGCTTGTAGTTAACAAAATTATAATGGTTGCCTATATGGTGCTCGAATTTCAACTTTTAGTGCGAAATTTACTAGCTTACCTTTACTTAAATACGGTACATTACAGTAATCAGCACTCAGAGATGGTCAAAGTCACCTACTTCGCCATAATATAACATTACAAATTATACCTCAAATTTAAAATTTTCCAGTTAAGTTAATAAATTTTTTAGAAATCAGTGACATTTTTAAAATTGCAGTATAATGGGAAATATAGATCCAGACAATTATAATCAATACATAGTACCAGGAATCATGAAAAAGGGAAGAGCAGTTCCAGATTTTGAAGAATTGAGGTTTAATGCATCTTTAGTGCTCGGGAACTCTCATGTTTCCTTGGGTATTCCAACAAGAGTTCCAGAAAACTACAAACATATTGGAGGATATCATATTCATACGAGTGTATCTTTGCCTGAGGTAATTACTGAAATTAGACACTAATGACAAAAAATGTAAGTTTTATATCTTACGATAGAAAAAGCACACAGGTTTTCTGATGTAGTAATTATTAGTCTACATTGTATATGCACAAAGATATTAAGTAAGCGTTGTCAACTTGGGGCTGGGCCTTAGTACTTTTTTGGGTAATTTAATTGCTACCCTTCCCTCTAACTGGGACACCAATCTCTTCGTTGTCCGCCGTCTTCGTACATCTGATGGTAAGATATAACCACAGCCCATAGATACCATAGAAATTGTAGACGCGTTGCTGTTCTGTATCCGCGGTGTTTCATTTGTGCAAACTTGTACACTACCAGACTGGAACATGACATTTTTGTTATGGCGGAAGAGTAGGTAAAGCAGTGGATCCATTCCCGGGCAAGTTGGTACACAACAATCTACCACCAATGGTCTTGTTAATATGACCCGTTCTGTCATTGCTCGCTTTTAACGAGCTTCCAGACAAAACGGCAGATGGTTTGTTCTACAGAGGACCCGGACCAACACGAGGACGTTGAATAAATTTTGTTAATTAGTGGTCACCCGTTAGTCGAAATTCGATCATAATCAATTTTAATATATTGTTGATAAGAACGCCATCTTCATTTCTCAAGACCAACTACTAAACTTCATGAATAGTTAGTGCACCATCTGTGATCTTTTATCGCTATCATCAATATATTTGTTTGTATGTGTCAAATGGATGGTAGTGTAGGTAATGTTTAATTTATTGATTTAATGTACTTTGTAAGCATTATTATTGAAAAATATTAGAGTTCTGCACTTCTTGTACACATAAAGTATATATGTGCCAAATTTTATGCTCCACAGTCTGCGCAATTTTCGTAAAAAGGGGTCCAAAGTTTTGACAGCACGTATTAATATTTATTAATTATATTAAGAGCAAAACCTAAACGAAATTAATTAAATAGTTTTTCCTTATTTGAAGGACTTGAAGAAAATAATAGAAAGTGCAAAACATGGTGTCATTTATTTCAGTATGGGATCAAATGTCAAAAGTAAGTCTTTACCGAATGAACTGAGGCAAAATATCTTACACGTATTCGGTACCTTAGAGCAAATTGTTATATGGAAGTTTGAAGAAGATCTACCTAATCGTCCTGCAAACGTTCATATCTTGAAGTGGGCTCCACAGCAAAGTATTTTGGGTAATTATTTAAATTTAATAAGTGAATGGAGCGTTGGGTGCGAGCAAAGCGAAATTTTGAGTCAAAAAGGTAGACTCGCTTTGCATAATTCTGTGTTAATCCCAACGTTATTGTAAGGAAGCGAGAGTTTGGTAGGTCAGAAAAAGCATGAAAGTAGGATAAATGCAGTCGAAATGAGAGCGCTACGGAAAATTTGTGGCGTAACGCTCGCTGACCGCATTCGTAACAGTGAGATCCGAGAGAGAGTTGGATTGAAAGAAATTGTTGGTCTTAAAATGTGAAAGGGCAAGCTTCGCTGGTTCGGTCATGTGGAAATAATGTCAGATGAAAGATTGACAAAGCAGATATACAATGCGAATGTCAATGGATGTAGGTACCCGGGGAGACCAAGGTTGACATTCCACGATCAGATCACTCGGATATAGTCCGAGGGTGATGTCAAGAGTCTCCGAAACCGGCGCGTTTATATAAAAAAGTGTAATGAATATGAAGGTAGCCGGTCAGGTTTGTCAGGAGGTTTGGCACTCGAAACTCTTTGCCTACCTCTTAAAGGACTTGGCATGAAGATATATATGTACGAATGTACTTTTACATGAAAATATTTAAAAACTGGAAAACATTTAATAAATACCTAAACCTATAGTACAGATAAATTCAAAACAGAAATGCTTGCCCTTGGGGAATCGACCCAAATGCCATGTTAGTTAGTGGGTAATATGTAGGCAAACCCTTCGCCCAACGAGGCACGCAAAAAATATTTGTTATAACGTTTTTAATGTGTAGTCAGATTCACTCAGGATGACGTAAGGAGAAGCCGAGTGCAACAATTAGTCAACTACAAAAGAGAAATATTGCAAAGACAATAAGAATTAGGGAGAAATCGATAAACATAAAAAATATAGGAGTCGAATATATAACCCTTCCTTCGAAACCGTGTAAAAACCATACTCCCCCACTATTATTACAAATGCGAAAACGAGTTCGTTCGTTTGTCCTTCCTTCACGTCGCAACGGAGTGAAAGTTTTACATGGTTTCTGTGTGGAAACAGGAGGCTGGAAAGCTACTTTTTTAACCCCGATGGTTTCCTTGGAGGAGCTAAATGACTTTAATAGAGGGGAAAACCGAGAGCAGCATCTAGTAAAAACAAACTCTATAAGTCATTTATTATATTAAACAAAAAATATATTCACGCCCGCCACCCTGAAGAGCAAAGCAGAGGCACCCACTGCTTGCCGAAGACGCTAAGTTCCACAATCCATAATAATAACTATAATAAATGCGAAGTCTGTCTGTCCGTCTGTTACTCTTATACGGCTAAGCCGCTAAACCGATTGTGATGAAATTTGATATGCATAAATCTTAAGATCTCAGATTAAGCATAGGCAATTGTTTTTAAAAAAATCTACCCTCAAACGACTACATCAGAAGACATCAAAAGTTGAATGAAAATCGTAACTGTTTAATTTTTAATTATTTTTTGTATAATTGTAATTGTTTAATTTGTGATTTGAATTGTGTGAAATTAGTTAAAATGTAAACTTACCAACTCGCCCGCCTCTCTGCCATTTGTACAGGAAGTTCTTTGTCTAAAACAACATTTTTTTTGTAATTATAATTTTT
>DVZK01001083.1:0-10181 GCA_018236665.1 Calephelis perditalis
AAGTAGTCGATCTTGAGAAATGAAGATGGCGTTCTTATCAACAAGATATTAAATTTTATTATAGTCGAATTTCGAACAATGGGCGACCACTAGTAATTAGTAAACGTCTCTTGACAAAGTACATACATTGATATAACCCCAAAGTAAGCAAATTACATGCTTATGTAAATGGGGTTTCTGGTAATTGATCTAGTTGGTAGCGTCTTTCACATCTTGTGAAACAATACCCAGGGCAGCGTAACGAGATCTGTGGAGTTTGCAAAATATCTTCTTTGTGTTTCTCTCACCTTACTCCTCCTAAACGGCTGTACCTATATGTTTAAAACTTTGAATGTCTATTTCAATAAGTTCCTGGATTTTTTTTTTTTTTTTTTAGCCGATCACCACAATCATCAAAACTTATCTGGTTTGATAACTGTGGTGATTATAGTATGAAGTTACGAAATAAAGAGGTGAGGTATATTTAATTAACAATTTTTGTTTGCAGGTTATCTTAGAAAATTACAACGCTGTTATACCATCCCACGCACGGCAGCTGGTCATGGAACTGGGACAAAATAAGACTGATGGTAAGTTCTCAAAATAAATCCTCGACGTATACGAAATAGATTCAAATGAATATAATACCATATTTCCATAACTTGCTACTAGTTATTAAAAAGCGAAACAATAATATTAATAATTATACCTAAATTTTATTACACAACAAAATGTACCTCCAAATAGTTTATATAGGTGGCATAGGTTACAAATAAATATTATAAACCTGTCATGATTCCACCATATTTGATTTAAAATGCCGTATTGTCGGACTTGCAGCAAAGAGTAAAGTCTGAACTGTCCATAATGGACAAGACAATGGATCCATAATGTCCATAAGGACTGTCCACAAAGAACTGTCCATAAAGGAAACTTGCAGTTTAAGTGAACCATATTTAAGTTGTGTTGTAAATAAATTTCAACTTGTTTGCGGAAAATCCTTGTCTCTGTCTATATCATGTCATATTTTCTTATTATTAAGTCACTCAGGTTTTAAAATTGAGAAATATATCCTGTTTTAATTTGTTTTCGTTACAGATGACATTCTTGCTGAGAAGTCGCATAACCTTATTACTCAAGCATCAATGAGGAAACAACTATCAGCTCCAGAGTATCTTGAAAAGCGAAAACTAGAAAGAGAAAGGCGAAAATCTTTCGAAAATGGTGCAAGAGGCAGATTTAAAAAAGCAAATCGAAAATACGTTGCATCTCGCTCTAGAGATTCAAGTAGAGAATGTGATTGTGCTCAGATTTCTGTAGAAAAAGGCGTAGACTTTACTTGTGATAGTTGTTACATTGATCTTTGTTCTGATTGTGAAGTTGAACTATCGAAGGATAAATTAAAAGATGAGAAATGTTCATGTAAAAATGATGATACAGATAAAAAATGCGCTGAATGTGATAAACCTCTACACTATATTGACGTCAGTGGTCAAGAAAGAATTATCAGACAATCAAACTGCAAGTGCACTAATTTTAAATCGTCGCAAGAAAGCTTTACTAAAGAATTTATAGGTTCTTTAAATAAAACGAGAGGTTACCATTCATCTGATAATATCATAGACTATGTTGAGAGCAAGGAATTAAACGATGGCAATAACTCCTTAACAAATGTAAGAAATATACCTAGAACCTGTTTAAAGTGTTGCAAAATTAAAGAAAATATCCCAGTTACTAATACACTAAGAACATCGCACACTCGGAAGTCCCGATGCAGTGAAGTTGACAAAAGAAGGTTTGATTCTTCAAGATCAAAATCTAAAGATGACCCACAAAGATCAAAATTATCTAAAATAGGTACGTGGAGACGAAAATCTGAACCAGGACTTCAACAAAACTCTATAGTTCTTAAGAAATCTCTAGACAGTGATAGTGAAAGTCGAAGTGATGTGAGAGGGTATGAGAAAATAGAATTTGAGTGTCGCAATTGTGGAACTAATAAAATCACTAGAAAACAAAAATCTAACGAAGGAACTGTCTTGTCAGATCCTGAGGTTGATAATGGAAGAGAAGTGAATGCTTGTGCTAAGCCTGCGATAGAAATAAAGATGTACAATACAAAAAATATGCCAAAGAAAATAACAAAAATAAAGAAAAATAAGGCTAAAGGCTTAAGGATTGGATCTGACAGTTCAACAAAATTTTACACAGATTTTTCAACTGATGTATCTACTGAGAACATACTCCATATATCTGAATCGAATGATAGTCTTAATATTGACAAAAGTAAATCTCAAATTACAAGTTTAAGTGTACCAAATACTTTGAGTAAAGATGAAGATATTGACGAAGAAACATACAAAAAACTAATAGAAAAAACGGATTCGTTTAAAAAGAATGAACTTGAAAAAGTAAAATACTTAAACAAACAGAAGGTCATTACTGAGGGGTCAGAAGTTGAGGATAAAAGTCAAGACGTAGAACAAATTATAGAAGAAATCCAAGAAAGTTGTGAGGAGGCTGAACAACCCTTAGAGCAAATAATTTCACAATTGTTAATGCAAAATAGAGATTTCCAAAAACTTATTAAGAAACAGCAACAAAGAAATAGTGCGCAAAGAAGACATCAGAGATTGTTAAAATCTTATTCAAATCCAGAACAAGTAATTTTAACAAAAAACGATATGTTAAAACTTAAACCTAAATATGGGCGGCAATTGTCTGAAGATTTAGGATTGGGGGAAAATCTTGACATTCCATTTAACATTGATACTGAAGAGGGATCGGATGATGATCATATCTATGAAACTTTAAGAGTTGACAGTCGCACTGATGGAAGTTTGAACGATTTGAGCCACAAAAATAAAACAAACCAACAAAATTTGGAAGCGCCTAAAAATAAACCTTTACCACCACCACCGCCACCGCCTAATAGTTCCCAAATATTAAAAAAAACACGTAAGACAAGTGGGCCGGAATCTGATTATGTATATTTGTCGTTTGATGAAATCAAAAGAAAGGAGAGCTTAGAGGACGGCATATATGATGTACCGGTTCAATCGCCAGAAAAAGTGAATGAAGATAAACAAGATACTTATTATGTCCCAATGGAAAATCAAGGTCCAGTGACTGGAATAATGGACGAAAATTTGTATGACAATTTAATAGAAGTATGTAGACGAAAGAAAGAATTACATGACCCTGTGTTGCCTAGTGAATATTTACCAATGGGACCAGAACCACAAAGTCCTAATGCACCAGAAATATGGCTGAGTCGTCAAAAAGAGCACTTTAATGTTTCAAGAGATAGAAAATCAGGTTCACTACCAAGAAGTTTTCAAGTAATAACGAGCGGGCAGGAAGAAAATAATTTAAGTTCATTTAAATGCAAACCCAATAGTAATAGTAAGACATATCTAAATAGAGATGGGAAAGTTATGAGTGCTGATAGACCTTTTACCATTGCATCAGATCAAAGTGAAATTAGTTACGACGACGTTGAAACGTACATGGGAGAAGGAGATATATTGAAATTTAATAAAAATTCTAAATGTAAAGTAGAAGAATCTGAACAGGGTATTAGTCAATCAACATTAGAATTAGAGGAAGAAATAGACAGGTGTTATAAAAATAACTTTGAAAGGGTTAATTTGAATGCTACAAAGAACGAAGATTTATCTATATCACAAACAAATACAAATATTTCTTCAACGTCTTCCTGCGAAGCTATAACAACAGAGCAGATTGAAGAAAAATCTAAAAGCAATGAAATAATTCATCCTGAACATAAAATTTATAAGCCGGCGAATAATGTGCTTTCACTTAAAAATGTGTTAAGTAGATTTAAAAATCGGACACCTCCTAAAAATAATGAAGACCTAGAGGTAAATGACCAAAACTTCGATAGTTCCAAGTCTAATTTAAAAAGTCCAACTAGTGAAAAACGTTCAGCATTAAATCCTAGAAGTTACTCAAAGAACTTATTGCAACGATTTAGAAGTATTATTGGAGATGAACAACCAGATAATCACAAATGTGACAGTACTAAGACTTCAAAAAGCACAGACGATATTCATACCAGCCCTATTAAGACCGAAATCAAAGTAGTTATTACAACTAGTGATAATAGTCCAACTACTTCTGGTAATGTATATTCTATTAATAGTGACGCTCTTAGTAGAAGTGTTTGTGAGCATACTACTCTAAGTGAAAGTCAGACGGAGAAAAACAACTTAGAATTATTATCTCATAGCTGCGACAATATAAACCAAAATCCGATTACAAGACCAACTTACGATAAAAGTGTGAGCATGGTCACAAATATCTCGAGCTCAATAGGCAGTACATCTTCACCTTCAAGATCGAATAATAGTTCTTATCAAAGTTTACACAAACTGCCTATCTATATGCAAGGGAGTAAACATTTAGGTGCACGAATAGCTCAATCCGATTACGTTGACCCGACGACTTTAATGAGTGAAAAGAATGCCTTAAAAAAAGTAAACGTACTTATAAACAAAAATGCTGTCAGACCAGATAGTTTATTTTCAAACTCCTCATTTGTGACTTCATCTAGTGAAAGTGCTTATCAAGAATCGCAAATAAAAACAAGTCAAACAATTGTTCATACTGTCGAAAAAAATATAACTAAAGTTTCCTCAGATGAAAACTACTATGAAAAGTCATTTGAAAAGATAGAACAAATTACAGATGAAGACGTATTTAGAGATTCAGCAGTTTATTCAGATCAAGAAGATGAGACCGCCGTAGTAGAGACTAATCAAAATAAACCTGCAAAAGAAATGAGTAGTAAAGTAGGAAATATCTCGAGAAATAATTCAATCAAAGTAAAAAAGAACATTGTAGCAGGAATTACCACTGAAAAAACTGTACAGTCACATATAACCGTCAGCACTCGGTTAATAAAGTATGAAACAACTCATAGTATTGAAAAAACTATAAAAACTAAAGTAGCTCCACCTGTTCCTATTAAACCTAAGCTTACCAACATTCCTTCAGTACAAACAGTGACTGTTACGACTAGAAGAAATCTATCCGTCAACAATAATGAGTTGAGTCCTTCTGTTGAGTCGTCAACTTCGAGAAATATTAGTAAAATAATTCCTAAGCCGACATTCGGACGATCTGAGTCTATTCCACCTTTAGCAAAAAATAAATTAGAAGTGCAAGAAAAGGCAACTAATAGTTCAATTACTAAACAATCAACAAATACAGCAGACGATCTTACTAAAATACAAGGTAGTATTCAATTTAAACGACTAAGCTTTGAAAGAGCTAGCCTTGATTCGGCAACGAGAAAAATAAAACTTAATGACAAAAGATCATCTATAGAACAACCAAAAACGTCAAAATCAGTTTTAGAGAGGCGTCTAGAAATTGAACAAATGTCTAAAAGTCAACCAAGCAAGTTGGTACAAACTAAAAAACCAGCATTGAAGCCTAAATCAATAACAACAAAAGTAGCTCCATTTGAAAGAAGCGTTAGTGAGATCGGAAAAGAACAAAAGATATCTTCGACAAGCATACCAAGAAATATAACTCTACATAACAATGAACAAAACGTAACTGAGAACGAAGATTCCAAGGAAAGCTGGGTGAAACAAGTAGTAAATAAATTCCAATAAGTAACTCGAATTGCATTTAAAAAGATTCCGTCTTTATTAAAATGGATAGGAACATAATTTCATTGTAAATACAGTTTTTTATTCAACCTCCTTAGGATTGATTAGTGCCATAGACAACAAATAAAACAAATTAAACAGTGTAAATAAAATTTGGTTTTTTTTATTTTGCTATATTTTTACAAAAGTGCCATCGCAAAACAGCCTTAGGTATATATATTTTTTTGTGCAATGGAATATGGAGTAAAAATATTTATTTTTTTAGATTTAAGCTATTGTTTTTAGTTACTAACACCAAAGTAGAAATGTTATGTGACATTTTTAGATACGAATTAACCTTGTTTGTATTTTTTTAATGTATTTTCGTTCGAGTAGGCTACAATCCCAGGCGTAAAATCCAAACAAGATGTATTTTACATTCCGGCACTATGCATTTTTAAAATCAATAGAATTATAAATTTAAAATAATTTTCGCCTTTTGCGATTGGTTAGTATTTTCTCTTGGAAAGACAGATTTTTTTTCTTTTATCGAGTAACTTTAAATAAAACTTAATTACTTAATTTGTGGAGACTGTTAGTTTTTTAAGTTAGATGTTATTATTTTCTCATAATATACAAACTAAATTATATGCATTCTGTGGTCTGCTGTAACGTAATTTTGTCCAAATAATCCTGTTTTTAGACACATTTGTATTGATGTTTTTTTTTAGAAAAGCATAAAGGATTATTCTTATTAAACCTCCGCAGCTTAACGATACATGACAGTATCAAAATGTTATTTTGTTATTATATTTGACTTTCTATTTGTAAAGAGAATGGTTGCTTTAACTCTTATATTTTTATCATGTTAACGCTACTAATATAATATTCAAATAATTATCTGCAACATGCCTTATACACAAATGTAGTTTCCTATATCATAGCTTATATATTTTTGCACAATTAATATTTAGCTATCATATGACATAATAAATATAATAAAACATTTGTATATATTGTTATATGTTATGTGCTTCACAAACTTTAATTCATTTTGTTATACTGTGTATCTCATATCTAAATAGTATTACATACAATAAGTATTGCCAGATATTACGTTTTATTTTGGTATAATAGGTTTATTGATTATTTCCGCTTTACAATGTAAAGAATGAGACTTTATGAACTCTAGAATGCTCGGTATTTTTCACATTTAGGAAATGTGATTTTGTTATCCGGTTTATATATTGCCGAAATGTCCACGTACCAGAAACAATTGAGAAGAAATGTAATTAAAAAAATATTAAGCAATATTTTTTTAATAATGTATTCTATGAATACATTATGTTATTAGATTAAAATTCATTACTTTTATGTCAAAAAAGTTTTATTAGATACATAGTGCTATTTTTTTGTGTGTAGCGTTGGCAACACTGTTTATCAGGGTGTGCTGGCGGGAAAAATATCTAAGTAGATATTTGGAGCAAACTTGGAGCACTAGAGTTCATAAAGCACAAATTGTTTTCACTTAAAATGTATTATCATAACATTTTTATAAAGCATATACATTTCTAAATAGCTTATTATAAATATATACAATGTACTTAATAATTTATAAGTAAACTTTACCGAAAATGATATATTTATCAAATTTCCAATACTTTCAAAAACAATGGTTACGTGGTCGCTCGGTGACAGACCGCGTTTTATCTTTTTTAAGTTGTTTTATCGCAAGATACATTTGATTTCTTTTTTTTTACTTATTACTTCATTTATTTAATGAATTTCAAAAGTACAACTTTCCTTGTAAGTTTAAATCGTTCGGAAAAAAATTCCGTTCCGTTCTTTGAAAAATTTGAAATTTGAAAAACTAGATGAAATTCTCTCTTCAAATTATCAAATTCTGTTTAACACATTGCAAAAGATTTCATTTTTAAATGAGATTTAGTCTAAAAATATGTTTCTTTTCGTCATGTCAACTACATATAAAACATGAAAATAGTTTTACTTAAAGCGAACTAAATAACCTGATTTAATATTAAATATGAACTTACAAAATGTGTTATTGACCATATTTATTTCAACAAAAAAATATGGAAGGTGAAAAATCTTAATTTTTTTGTTGAAGTGTTCTATTTTTTTTTTAATAAAGGAATTGAATCTCAACAAAAAGTTTACCTACTGTAAGCACCACAGATAAAACATGTACAAGAAATGTTGTGAACTAAACATAGTGCATTATTTAGTGATGTAGTTGTTTTGTAATAATACTAATTTGTATTGCCCATATCGAAATAATTTTTGATAATTAAATAATTTTTCATATTTGTTTTTTTATTTTTATACTCCTGGTTCTAAAACTACCAAAAAAGGTCTTAGTCCAAAGATCCTGATCTTAAACGAAAATTTTAGACTTGACTGCATATGGTCTCGAGTTCAATTCCTGGATCGGGCAAAAAAGAAATTTGGATTTTTCCAATTTCCTAATTAAAAAAATGTTGGTCGGGATTGGAAATTTGCCCGGTTGGCGATAGGCTTGCCACTTATCACATTGTGGGACTTAGTGTCTTCGGCTAGTCGTGGGTGCCGTGGTTGTGCCTCTGCCTACCTCTTCGGGGATATGAGCGTGAAGACTGTGAATAAGTATAGCTATGTATAAATAAGATAGAAATGTATTAGGCTGAAAGCTTTGCGCTCTTTCCTTAAAGGCACATAAGTTTTTCACTGCCCTGGAAATAACATTTAACTTGGTGATACTCTTGAAATAAAAATAAAGAAATGTTCTGTAGCGATTTGGTCAGCAAATTTTATATAAAACGAATCAGTAGTTTTAAAGTTTGTCGATTTGAAACAAACAAACTGACTAATATTTTCACCACTTATGCGAAGGATATCTTAAAGGTTGGTTGTATTTTAAAGGATATTTTAAAAACACATAGTAGAAACAAAATTTATATAAAAATACGTTTGTTAGATTCATTCATGCTTTTATAAATAACTAGTTACCAAGAAGATATAAATTTTAATGAAATAACAACAAAATTTGCATTGTAAATAGACATTCATTTTTGAGACTTGACATTTATTCATGGTACAATAAACCATTCTTTCATTAAACATAATTTTGTTCTATGGAGTGAACGGAAAATTCTTAACACATTCCTTTCATTCTATTTTGACAACAGAAAACATTATACATTAACCAAAAAATTATATTATGATTTAATATTCTGAGCAATGTTTTAAATAATCTGTAATTTCTTAAAACTACCTAGTTTTTCCATTAATATTTATTTTGTACATTCATTGTAGCAATATTCTTAATAAGATTTTATTGGATATAATATTTTTACATCTCCTTTTTTAAGCAAAAGCATAAGGAAGCTGCACAACTTAAAATAAAATTTTTAATTATGTTTAAACATAAAAAAAACCGTACGTGTATTTTTAAATTGGTAAACGTACATACATAATTACACATAATTTGAACATATCACAGCTAATTGAACATAATATTGTGTCGAACATATGCAGGAAAACATTTGAAGTACCAGCCAAATTTTAAGAAACGATGCGGAATCGATTACACTTTCGATCTATTAAAAAAATATAATTTTTATCCAACGTAAAATACAAAATACATGGTTATAACATAAACAAAGCATACAACTAATTCCCACCGACGGCCGACCGCAATCGCAGGCTGTTGACGTCATGTTTCGTACTGGCCACTGGCTACGACAGAGCGTGAAAACAAATGAAGCACTTTTGCGGACTGTTTTAAAGGAATGTTTATAGGAATAAATATTACAAATTGGCAATAACATTTAAAATGCATCACCATTTAAGCCTTAAACAACTTACATGACAACATGAACATGACAGTGTCATGTTAGCGGCAGGAATAGATAAGGCGGTGGATCACTACCTGGGCAAGTCGCTGCACCTTCCTTTCCAAGTACTTTCGACCGAATAATTAGGTTACAAAGGGATCATTTCGTAGTGTAATTCTATAATATTTTAAAACTGGATCATCAATCAAAAATTCACTATCAACAATACTCTCATCTTCCATAAAATCAGTGTGCTTTCTTAACCAATCTACATACAGTTTTAAATATCTATCATCAGGGTCTACATCAAAATGCCCTAAGCAAAATATCCTGTAAGCATCTTCCCCATACTTTCCAATTCCACACAAATCACTTGCACGAAGCCATTTAGCTGAGACAAACTGATAGCTCAGCTTCCAAATCATATGTCCGCGCTTCTTTAGACCTAAAGTTTCAAAAAATCTTTCCAATGACTTTGGTGAATCTTGTAAAACATCATACGGTGTTGGGTACTCCTCAAAGAAACTTTTCATTTGTGGCCTGGCGTTTTTAGCGGATGTTTTTGTTAAAAAGATCGTTGCTATTAACATTGCCCAGGGGTTTGAGTAGAATCCCTCTTCTATGATATAGTGTGGCGATTGAGGCATCTCACGGGGGGTTATGTTGAAGAAAGCTTGTATGTGAATAGGGTCCGGTTCCTCTATGTTTAACTGACTTAAGCTTAATGCATCTGTATCAGAGTTAGCGG
>DVZK01001084.1:0-10178 GCA_018236665.1 Calephelis perditalis
TCCAATTTTCTTTTTGTTGGCCGACCCGGGATTCGAACCCCGGACCTCATGCAGTCAAGTCCAACACCCGGACCGCTAGACCACAGAGGCGATCTTAAACTTGATTAAACTTGTAGTAATCTGATAGTAGATGTTTATGAGAGAAAATGTTTTATTTGTCAGAATACGCAGTGTTAAATGTTGCCAACATAATAAATACAGGGTATGGTCTATCATAATGTGTTCTAAATTTGAAGTTGATTATTAGCTGCTAAGCCGACTATATTTAGTACATTCTAATTACACTTGATAGACTAGACTTTAGGTAACGATTGTTGAACACGCGTAGTCATGACCTAAAAAAAGATAGGTTAATTTTTATTCCTGTCACTCAATGTCAGATAAAGTTGTTTATTGACAGCGCCGCGGGCAACAGCTAGCTAGTGTAGTAAAATATGCGACATAATTACATCCCTAGGGCAGAAACATCACAGATAGTACAGGAGGAGGTAAACGTCATGTAAACTGAAACTAACGTTTTTACGGGCCGATGTGTGTAAGCTATTTTTCTGCCCTACGAATTCGGAAAATGGCAATTTATTTTAGCGCTACTAAAGGGAAGTTACCATTTTCCGCTAGCAGGGCTGAACACTACAAGTATTATTTCGATTGTATCGATAAGTTCTTTAGCGATTTGCAAATTTTATAGCCCATTCACTGGGCTTTTAAGAAGAGAATTTGTCTTTACAGTCGACCTGTCATTATACACAGACGAATCGCAGATCGAGAAGAAATCCCGCAAACGCACCAGCTCCAAGTCCTCCCCGCGCTCCGCCGGCTCTGCGGACGCTACCGCGGTACGTAACACGACACAGGTACGGTGATACCTACACGCAAACATGCGAGCACACACACGCACGAACATGCGTAACCACGTTCACAAGTCAGTTCCTAAATCAGTTCATAATTTCCCTTATAAACTGTACGTATTTTTGTATATGGATTTTTATAATTGACCATGTATGTATGGCCTAATAAAATAAAGTATTTGTTGTTTTACATAAAATAAATTCACGACAAAAAGCATCAATGGTTAATTGCGACAATATATATATTTGTTTACAAAGAAAACCTTTTTTCAAACAAAAAATCGTAACATAAAACAAGACTTGAAAAATGTATTCGGAAGATGTTGTATGTTAATAGGGATTTTGGTTGATTTGATAAATGTTCATCCCGTCATCTGGTGATCAAGACTAAAGCTGACAGTTTCAATAGCTGTATAGATCGTCTAAGCTAGTTCACGCGCTCCATCATCTCCATTACGCATACCAGTATATATATTATGCACGCAACACACGTAAAACACTTTTGTAATTAAACAATTACTTACCTGTTACATTTCAACGAATTTCTTCAGATTTGTCGTTTAGCTTAAAAATTGTCCAAGCGCGATACAGAGCAGACGTCTTGTTCTAAACAATACGACAGCATTTGTATAATCAAAGAGCATTTCGGATGTCGACATGACAAAGTTTACCGATCTGTACGCGTACCATGACGCATACAGATTGCAATCCTGATACGAACACTCGACTTGTTTGCCTTTTTAATTATTCGAAAGGATTAAAAATCTGTCCTTAAAGCTGTTTTTAAAGAAGTGCAACTTACTTTAAGTAACAAGGGGATAAAAAATCAGAAATGTAACATTGGGGTCTAAGATGGTGTTTAGTGCTTAATATTATATCATATCGTTTTCTATCAGACAAATAATCCTGGTTTTCTACAAAGCTACAAAAGAACTGAAATAGTGGGTGTTTTAGGGTAACATAATAAGTAATACTCCGCTTGACGTGACATTTGTGAGCTAACCGGAATAGCTAAGGCGGTGGTTATCAAGCTGGATGAGTTTGCTTGTTACAATTTTATCACATTCTATCATAAAGGGTTACTTCTTCATTCTCATGTATTGGATTTGAACTTTGATTGGTTTGGATAAATACTAAACATACAGTAGATAAATAGTTTTAACATTCACATGCTTCATTAAGGTAATTTCGTATGATCTACAAGTGCTTGTTTTATTTCATAGAACACTTTCATAAACCTTGCACAAGATTTCGACCAATGTAAATTACTGGACAGGTCTTAGGCGCATTTTGAGGATTGTGAACAATCTTTTTGGCATTAGTGTTCTCTTTTTGCCATACAGTAAAAGTATAGCCGTTTCCATTTTGTGACAAATCACATCAATGTTCCTTTAATCATCAGTTGTGCAGGCTTTCTATTTTAAGAAAATCGACAAAGTAGAATAATTTACTTGTTTTATTCAGATTTAACACAAGGCCTGTTCAGTAAATTATTTTGTGTTAACCATATTTACCATCGAATTATAATATGTTCGTTTTTAGAGAAATAATTTCAGTTGTCACATAAAATACTATAATATGTATTTGCGATTTTAGTTGCCACAATACATACAGGTTCAAGACAGTCACGAGTATGACAAGCTAGGTAGTTTAAATTTTTTTAAATAAAAATATACCTATATCAGCTGCAATATAAAGGACTACCACAATATGCAGCAAAATTAGCAACTATATTATTATGAGCAACCCAGTTGTGGATACAAGCAATTGATCTAATTATCTAATTCTCTTGATGGATAAAAGTATCTTTCTCAATATGTGCACTCCGTTTTAGTTGTAAGTTCTGGGAATGTTTAATTTTTCGACTGCTTTTTGTCGATTTAACATAACATAATAATTTTAGAATCTATACACTGACTGACAATTAGGCATGTTTATTTACACAAATCTTATATGCTTGATAGAATTAAGAAGTTTTAATTAAGTTATTAGTGAAAACCTTTTGTAATCTGGCAAGTAATAGTAATAAATAAAAATCAAAAGAAGAAAATATTATCTTATAAATAAGGTCATTCATGTAGGGTAAATATAGCAACAGTCTTATAAATGATCCTTGCAGCACACCAAAGTTACTTTAAATTAAAGATAAATTAAACATAGCGTATATGTAACACTTGAACATAGACTTGTTCAGTGGTGGCACTATCTTAAGACATTAGACATCAATTAAAAAATATGGCTAACAATGTTTTTGTATTAGTAAACAATTTAGTCATCCTAGAATAGAAAGAGTATTTGAAATTGCATCTCAATATATCAGCGTTGTAACACTTCAACATAGACTTATTTAGCGATAGAACTATATTAAGACAATAGACATAGATAAAAATAAAGTTAAATATGTGTTTGTGTTACTAAACAATTAAGTCTTCCTAGAATAGAAAGAGTATAAATTTAAAATGCATCACAAGATATCAGCCTGAAAAAACCCATATTAGAGTAGTCTAGTGGGTAACGGAAAATGTGACATTTAAATGTCACATTGAAACATTAAACATAATTTACAGGAAAAAGCGGTGACACCCAGTAAGAAAGCGCGAACAACACCAAAGCGCAGTCCGAAAAGCGTCCGCAAAGCGAAACCAACACCTAAATCACCACCAAACAAAAGAAAATCCGTAGGTAGCACTCAAAGCGTTGCTACTACAAAGGTAGGCATAGTACAACGGATTTATAGAAATGTACGTATCCGCAGTCATCAGCCATTACGTGTGAGCGTTGTGTGTCTGGGTGTCTGTTCGGCCGCGCTTGTACATTGGAATACGGATATCTATGTAACAAATATTAAGAAACTTTGGAAAGTGGCTTAAATATTTCAATCTTTAAACACTCTATAAACTGTTTACAGTTCTCTAGGTACTATAGTTTGATATCATTATCAATATTAAAATTTGTTAAGTTAATATAGGGGTAGGTATTATATAAATTTTAAAAATAGAGCTTTAAATTAAATTCAGATGAATCACAATTTACTTTAATTTGTTAACAGTGGTTTCTTATTCTGCTTGTACGAAAGAGTAACCCTAGTGCCTAAGTTAAATAGTTCTTACCGATGATAAAATGTTACAATTGACTAAAGTTATATGAAGTCATAACTAAAAATCTCACAAAAGCCATAAAAAATAACTAAAAATGTCAGTATAATTCAAATGTAATGACATTTTGATAAAGAAGAGTACTTATTCCAGTGTAAAAGCGCTCGCGATTAAGTAGTTAGGCAAAGTGGTGTTACTTGAGGAAAAAAATATAATATAAAGAATAAATAAATAAACAACCCTATTAGTGACATCACTTTAAAACATTGTAAATATTGTATGTTGATAAGTTAATTTATTTTTTTTAATTATCTTATAAAAGTTTTTATTTTTTAATTATTTTTTACCCAGTGACTTTTCGATTTATGATTTGGTATTTATAAATATACTGTTTTACAAAATCTTATGTTGACAATTTTAGTCATATAATACAAATAGAAATCGCAAGTTTCTGTGATAGATGTTTTTCCGAACAGACAGAGGCATGAATTTCTGTAGAAGTTTTGAGAGACGATTGAAGTATAAATGTTTTGGGGTTGCTAGACCTGAAATTTTACCCTTTTAAGGCAGGACTTGTTGAAATGATTTTAGTTTAATCTTCTGGCAGCCCTATCTGTAATGCATGTATTATTGAATGTATACAGCTCCATCGAGCGCTGATTATTTTGATTGGGTCGAGGTACAACTTATTTTTTTTATTCATATGTCATACTGCATTCACACGTCATAAAATGTATAACATAAGTGTTAGGTTGTATAGGCAGGATGGAAGAATGGGTTTTGCATGGAAAGGAAAAAAAGTGTATTTTACAAAAATGCATGAAAATGTATAGGAAAATACACAGATTCATCCTCATTGTATCATTGCTTGCTTTGTGTGACCAAATTATCTTTTCGCCGTGATTCTTCTATATTTTGCAATTTTCAATTTTAGTTTGTTTTATAATTTTATTCGTATTTTGCATGTCATTTTTGGAATTGGAAAGGGCAACATTGAAACTTAATTTTAAAAAAAAAACCTAGCCAGAAAATTCTAACTACGTGAAAGCACTTTTTCCAGTTATTTTTACAACTTTGTGTAAAAACGTGTATTGGGTCATGTCATATAAGAATTAGAATATCTGGGATTCGTATTATCTAGATTTCGATGATGATTGGAAATCAATGTACTCATACTAGGATAATGTGATTATTTGGTGCTTTTCCAATTTCTATTAACTTTTGTTGGTAGGCTATTGAAACGATTAAATATTTTAATATACACGATAGAGCTTGGATTTCCATTGTTTATATCTATCAAGTAAAAAAAACCTTTCTTCAGAATCCAATGGTATTGAAACAATAAAAAAGGTTATCGAAAATCCTGTTTTGAATTACTTTAAGGGCGGGGTCCTTAAAGTTGGGAAACTGGAAATTATTAGAAGCACTCTTAATATTTTATTCATTTATTCAAATTATTTTTAAATGATTGTAACTAAAGATTGTAAGTCCATAATATATTATATAGTATTTAATAAAAAAATACATCTGTAAAATGTTTTTAAGAATTAAGTTTCAATGTTTTATCGAAGATACTATAAAAGTAAAATGTTCTATAGATCAATGGAATTGAAAATATTTGAATGAAAAAGCCCAATGTCTCTTAATGTGTATTTTGCTTTCATTCCTCAAGTGTGACTACAATAGGAAAACAAAACTGTAAAAAATAATTTGTTTTAACAATAATATTTTATTGGAGGTAGCAACTCCCTATCCGCAAACTACAATACTAATATTATAACTCCAAATTTTAATTCTCAAATGATTAGCATTAAAGCAAATTCCAACAAAATAAATTCTAAAATCATTTACTTTCTTAATATTTAAATAGTTAAAAGACTTTTCGGCAAAGTACAGTATCAGCATAATATATCACCTTCTTAATCCTCAAATAAAAAGAATAACTTAAGAATAGTTTAATTTATGAACCTTTTAACAAATTGCAATACTAGCATAATGTATAATAATTCACTGTCATTCTCTAATTTTTATGATATTTTTATTATTATCAAAATAAAATTCTAAGCTTATTCACATCCGCTATTATTGTATACTAGCTGTTCTCGCGAACTTCGTTTCGCCCGTTCCGTTTGAATAGGAAAAATAAAATGTTGTTTTTTCCCGTTTCCTCACAATCGAACAGAATAAAAAGTATCCCATGTCCTTCTCTCGGTTCTAAGCTACTTCTCCACCAATTTTCAGCCTAATCGGTTGAGAAGTTCTTGAGTTATATATAGTGTAACTAACACCACTTTCTTTCATATAACTAGATTTATTTTCCTACTGGTTATTTCTTAACCCTTTTTAGTAATGAGTCTGGGAGACAGTACATGCTATAGTTTAAATGATTTAAAAGAATGATGCCACTATATTAAATTGTTGACAAAAACCACCTTAATTAGATAAGAATACAAAATAGATGCATTTTGTTTGTATTGCCATTAACAAGCATGTTTGTAAAATAACATGATGTGATTGTTGCCATAATAAAATTGAAAAATTGGTTACAAAATTACATAACTTAACAAAATAACTTATATAACTTTATTTATAACTAATCTTTATTTCTAACAGTATAGGTGCAGGCTACATAGTTCACAAAACTATAATTTTGTGAAAATCTTCAATATATTGTTTTTTAAGTAGATGTATAACATTTAAATTGATGATAGAAACATTTTACTGAACTATTCAACTAGTGATTGTGATTTTGTTAATTGTAATTGATCATACCTCCATTTTTCATAGTTTAATGTTTGACTGATTAACTTATAATTTTAGGTGGGTTGTTTCAAATCACTTGTGAAAGAAAAACATTTTCGTTAAGTTTAACGATTACGCGATAAAATCGAAATTTTCAACAGTTGTCATTTTTTCATATCAAATAAGTTGAAATAAAACTCGTGTTCTGAGAATTTGAAGGTAACCAGCTCTTAAATAAAGTGTTTATTGAACATTCGTTAACACCAACTTCGAAGTGACCTGAAACGACCCGCTCTAAACGTTAACCGGTCACTCATTCGACTGTTGATGATGGGTACTAATTTCAAAATATGAAGTAGTAATATCTCGACAGACAGCCACGGCGGTGACGGAGAAGGCGGCAAAAGCCAAGTCTTCGCCCCCGAAGTCGGCGAAAAAAACGCCGAAGCCGGCGAAAGTTGAAACTCCCGTCTCTGCTCGCAAAGGCCGGAGAGCCGCTAAAGGTACGTTTCCTGCATTCGAATTTATGTACTGAAGAGATGTTACGGAGCTGCGACTCCGATTTGATTCAAAGTCGGAAATTTCGGTTGTCACACCTTTGATTCCGACTTCGGCTCTAGCCGTTTAAACCGCTCCGGTTGATAGGAAATAGCGTCAAAATCTTCCATTAACAGTAAGGAAAACTTCCTGGAACCAACACTTGTATAAAAGTTTTGGAATCAACTATCTTGCTTTAAATTTCTTACTATAATTGAAAACATGTTAATTTTTAGTTTCGCTGTCTGCCCTGTATTTGCCCATAAATAAAACATATCTCCTACGTATATATTATTATTAATAATATAGATATAATTTTATAACTTAGTAAATTATCACCAACGAGTCAGGAAGCGGCTGAAACAATGATGAATACGCCTTACTTATTTGTGTGTATATATTTTGTTTATAGAATCTCCCGCACCAACCCCTTCCACGTCTTCGGGTAAGCCGTCGCGCTCGTCGCGTAAGACGTCTTACTGAGGTGAGTTATCTAATTCTTCACTAGTCTACATTATCGGATCCACTTGCGTGTCTTTGTACCACTATGTTTTCCGTTGACACTTTTTGATTAAACACGTATTTGAAATTAAATCACTTATGCTTGAAATCAAGACTTGGAAAGTACAGGTTCTGTACCGGTATTTAGCGGTTCTTGCCATTTCGATACCTGGATACCGATTCCAAAGTGGGTACCGGTACTTCGTATACCGGTACCGATTCGATACCTATATCTAACAAGTATCAGTACTAATACCGATGAATAAAAGCGCGTCGTCGCCAATTTTCCTTTTTAGGTATCGGTGTTATTTTAATCTCTCTTGAAGGAATAGAAATACCTTCGATTGAACAAAAAATGATACGTAATTAACTTTCTTGTACCGGTATTATTGAACCAGTTCCAGTATAAAAATCCTGAAACCAATAGTATCGGTGCTAAGTTTGGTACCGGTACAAACAGTACAGGTAACGCCTTGGTATCGGTATTGCTTCAAGGTCTTTACTACCGGTACCTAAAATACCGGTATTTCAAGCCCTGTTTGAATTGTTAGTTCTGTGATAAAAGTGAAAAAGGTTGGTTAAATCTATTAAAAAAATAATGATAGTGGTGATGGGACAATAAAACTTCAGTGCTTGTCGTTACTATGTTGTAAACATATTTGAGCTTAGAAAACACTCCAAGGAACCATTAGTTATGTCGAATGCCTATATGCATATGTTTCTTTCCATTAGATCAATACTTTTGCCACATTTAATTTATGCGCAGAAAATTAAATTATAAAATGGTTTGTGATATAAATGAAGGTGTACAGAATCCTCCTAAAATACCACCAAGAATAGAAAATCGAGTAATATCACCACCTCCGCCAATACTATTACCTCCAAAGAAGCCACCGCTACCACCTGTACCTAGCATAGAAGTTTTAAGGATAAAAAGTCAGAAACTGTCCCCAGTCCGAACTAATGAACGACTCGCTAGTATAGGTTCACCGCATTTCCAAAGAAATCTCAACACATATCGTAATTTAGAAAACGAAAGTAGACTGACTGATGACGAATCACCAGTAAGATCACAATACAGTTCTTTAACTCTTCAGAATCGACACGTGCGATCGAAATCAGAAACTCAGTCGACAATTTTAAAGCACAACGATATAAGTAGTGGACTGTCATTATGCTCTCCTCAAATGAATCGACGATTTAGCAATCGTCCAGATCTTCTTAATGGTGCAGCTGGAAATAATCAAAGAATATTCAGTCCACCACTATCAGAAAGGAAAGTGTTTAAACCAGAAACCCCAATCCCGCCTCCGAAACCACAAAACCATGTGAGGTTTAAAGAAGACGTAATAGATGATATCCCAACACCTCCTTCTCCCCCGACTGTGAAGTTTCCAGAGTTTCAAACGGGGAACAACGGTCATGTTTCCATAGAGAACTTGTTGTGTAAAACTGAGGTAGCGGTAGACGGACTACTGCAGAGGCTACACCAGGTCGCACAGAAATGCTCACACCAACAAGCTCACGGCGGAGGCGAGGACATTGATGAGATCAAATTCCAGGTACGTTTAAATTAAACACTTGTTAAACCCTTTACACAATTCGATGCAAAAATAGTTGTTTAGCAGTGACACCAATTCGGATGAATTATCGCTAAACTTTACCAAATCTTAGTTACACAAACCTTTGCACACTAACGAATTTTTAAAGGGAAACAGTTAGCAGTTGAGAACGGGTTCAAAGTTCGTTGCATCTTATCATATGACATAGAAAAACATTTTTTTCCCCAGCGTGCGCGCAGTGAGCTGACATCTTGCGCGGTGTCCCTGGTGGGCGCGTCCCGAAGCCTGGTAGGTGCGCTGGGTCCCCGGTCGGCGGAGGGCGGGCCCGAGTCCCCCGGGGCGGCGGCCCCCACGCCCGCGGCGCCGCTGGCGCTGGCCGACTGTCTCACACCGCTCCGGCGGCTCGCGGACCTGGCGCAGGTACCTACATATATTATGTGTCAGACCAAACCGACCCAGGCACTTCAATTTGCCATGTAACCATTTAGGTGCCTTGTATACACATACAAGGCACCTAAGTTTACACTAGGTACACACCTAGTGTAAACTCCATTATGAAGCGGCTCATGAGTGGATTTGGGTAATCTGTTTACTGGTTCATGGCTCGGAGGCCTTGACTTCTATTCAAAGGATCAGTCATTAATAAAAATTCATACAAATTAGTCTGCCGGTTTGCTTCCCAAACCCACACACATTTTTGTCTTCTATTGTATAACCAGTATGTATTTTCTATACATAAAAAATAACACGTCCAGACTGAATGATTTTTCATAGCCGAGCAAAAACTGTTCAAGTCACAGCCAATAAATTTGGTAAGTAGGGTCGTTTTATTGAGTAGACACCCACAAAGGACGGAATTTTGGAAATTCTACCCCTAAAGGGTTCACCCATAG
>DVZK01001085.1:0-10176 GCA_018236665.1 Calephelis perditalis
AATAATTAAAGTGGTTGGTATTAAATATAGTAAACTCGACAAAACGTTAACTCGTGGTAGGGTCTCAGAAATGATTTTTTTTTTTCAGAATTGTTTCAAGTGTAACGAATGTACCTACGAAATAAAGACATTGAATTGAATTGAATTGAATTGAGTTTACGTGTATGGCGAGGGTACTTTAAACATACTTGTATGCGTAAATGCGATGCTGGGGAGCTTCATTACCCCATTTCCCTTCATTTCAATTTCAGCTTAGACGGTCAATACGGTTATACTATTGTATAGACTAAAAACGACAACATATTCATAGTAAACAATAAACAGATCTTATACAGAGATTACAATAGTTACATATTTATTAATAAAGGAACCGTTCTTGGCTCAATCTTACATAAAAATAATTGTTACTTATTACAAGCTTACGCACAAACATCAGCACCTAAGTATTCATAAGAGATTCATTATTACCTCTGCTCTTGACTTAAAAATGAGAGATCTGAGTCCCAGTAAACTTTTGCAAATTCGAAAATACATTGAAGAGAACTGGTCTCAAGCCCGCATGCTAAGCTACATATCGTATGTCGCTAGAAAATCTGCAGATATATGACAAACAATTTGATAAATCCTGTTAAAAAGAGGTACGAGTAGCTTTACAGTCCAAATTAATAATATTTTACAAAATAAATGCGAAACAGATCCACTTCGATATAATTTTCGAAATAAAATAATCCAAAACATTTGCATACAACACAACTATCTTAAAATAAAAATAAAGCACACTTATGTATGTAAAAACCCAACATTTACCACTTACAATTTTAGGCTTTATCACAAAATTACTCATTCCCGCAAAAAAATTGGGCAAAAAATGTCTAAAAATTCACATTGCCCAAATAAATCAAAGGTGGGTAAATGTACGTTGACAATATGGACTGGGCTACACAATATAGCTTTTAACCTTAGTTTACTAACCGCCTAAAACCGAAACACTGGCGATCAGTCACGTTATGGCGGTAAATTTGTCAACTTTTAGTAACCTCATTGTGAATGTATAAACAGATCACGCGGGCGGAGGCAAATTGCTGTCCTTAAAAGTATCATTTGCCAATACTTCATCTTTTAAACCAATATTTGGCAAGACTCCATTCTTCAGCCCACTATTTGGCAATTTACCATTTGTTAACCCGTTAATCCCTATTATTCCATTATTTTTTAATTTATTTGAATCAGCGTTGTCTAAAATCGCATTCATTATGGCATTATTTATAATAATTCCATCTTTTTGTTCATTCGTTAAAATTTCATTTCGAGCGTTACTAACCAAAACGCCTTCTAATACCTGAGCATCCAATCCAACTTTATCTTTACCATTATCAAACAACTTTCTAGACCTGGCAGCATCTTTTAATCTCTCCCAGACTAACGGATCATCGGCTTTAATATACGTATTCATAGTAATGTACGCTTTCATTTCTTTATCCATCTTCATTTTAGAAATATCTTCTAGAAGCAATATTACGACTTTTCCCCTTCCATACGCCTCTCGGAATTCCATTTGTCCCCATTCAGAGTTTAAAAAGTTTTTAGATAACACAATTATAGTTATTAGAGACTGATTTACAGAACGTGTGATCTGGTCGGGAATAAAATCCCCTACCACCCAATCTCGTTCATGGATACAAAGCTTTATCGCTCTTTTTCCTTTTTCCAACTTTTCTGTCATTTTTTCCACCACAAACTCTCTATCTTGATGTGCATAAGACACAAAAGCGTGATATTTTTTCTCACAAACATATTCTTTTCCCCACCATAAGCCTATTCTTTTCAAAATAACGCGTATTGCAGTTTTATATTTAACGCATAATAAGATTAACGCTATAATAAAACTCGCTATTACAAAGAAAGTAATACCATAGGTGATGATGTCTCTATTGGTACATAACTGGCCGATAGCCACATCTACAACGCGCATACCATTGGCACATTTGACTTTCTGGTAATCCAAAATTTGTGCCTCATGATTTTTAATATACATGACATCATTTTTCGTGGAACACAAACATTGGAAAGGGTTTTTGGACAGTCGTAAAGTCGAGCTTGTATTAAAAAGATGTTTTGGAGGGGTTTGAAGTGAATTATTAGTCAAATCTATTTCGAGGTTATTATATAAAATGGGTGCAGAAGTTAAGTTTAAGGATGACAAATTAAGGAATTGGACAAAAGATGGCAGAGTTTGGGGTAAATTTTTAACGGAAGTTAAAGATAGATTTGCAGATTTGATTTTGAAGTTAGATATGTCTGAATACTCGGAGCATTTGAAGGCGTAACTTGATTGTGAAGGTAGGGACGTGCATTGACAATTTTGTGGACAATCTTTGGGTTGGCATGTAAAATTATGGGAGTGGAGGTTGGAGATACTTTTGCCAAACATATTGCGTGGTGTAGAGCACTTAGCGTTCTCTAGGTCAAGATGGGTACTGGCCCATTTCGAGTTTGTGAGGTTTAGGAAAGGATAGACTGAGCAATCACAAAGAAAGGGGTTGTGGCCGAGATGGAACTTTGCAGAAATTTGCTTTTCGTCGATTAACTCACTTTCCGTAACAACGAAAGTGATTTTGTTGTGACGAACGTCGATCTCCGCTTCGCTCAGGAAATTTAAAGTCTGTAAAAAAATATTTAATAAATTCTACCTAGCATTCAAAGTACGTTGATAATGTGCTAAGCTTAGTAGTCTCGAACTCGATATCTTTTTTAATAATACTAGAGGTCGCCATTGGTCGAAATTCGACCATAATACATTTAAATATCTTGTCGATAAGAACGCCATCTTCATTTCTCAAGACCAACCACTTTGTTTCCAAACTGTATGGTGCGCCATCTGTGATCTTTTATCGTTATCTTCAATACATTTGTTTGTGTGTGTGTCAAATGCATGGTAGTGTGGGTAATGTTTTATTTATTAATTTAATGTACTTTATAAGCATTATTATTGAAAGATATTAGCGTTTAGCACTTCTCCTACAGATAAACTATAAGTGTGCCAAATTGTATGCTCCTGCATTATCGCAATTTTCGTAAAAACGGGTCTAAAGTTTTGGCATCACATATTTATATATAGATTAAATCGAATTTTTTTCTATTTTTCTGCTATTCTTTCTTTTTATTTATTTATAATTTTCTTTTATTTTTATGACATTGGAAGGTAAACAAATGGACGGATTTCCCGACTATGAGAAATTTACGCCGCCTAGAAATACCAAAGGCGTCGAGCAAAAGTAATTTTATCGGCTACCTTACCCTCCGAACCGGAACATGTCTCTGGCATTTACGTTATGGCGGCAGTAATAGGTAAGGCGGTAGTGCCAATCTCTATCTAATCTGTACCACCTAGTAGGATGTGATGAATCCAGTTCAATCATTGTGGAACTTAGTGTCTTTGGTAAGGCTTAGATGCCCTGGTTGTACTTGCACCTACAACTCCGGACGTATGGGCGTGAAGATAAGGCTAAGGTAAAAATTCATACTAGCAAAGAAAATATCATACAATATTTACTAATCTCTGATTTAATTGACGACTAAATTTGTAAAAGTAAAGACTAAAGATTAAACTTGTGAATATTTATGATAGTAATAATTAAATTTATGGATACCTAATGTAAAAGTTACGACTAAACTTATAAATTAATATGATAGTCATAACTAAATTTATGGAGATTTATAAAAGTTAAGATTAAACTTATGAATATTCATGATAGCTATAAATATTTTTTTGGAGATTTGTAAAAGTGAAGACTAAACATAATTAATACTAAAAAATTGTGCAGATTGTTTGAATGCCTGGACTTCTGAATCCGTGCCAAATATGGTTAAAAAGAGTGCCAAGTTTTTTAAATATTACCATGAAACTTCTGAAAATTGTAGTCAAAACATTTAAAGGCTAAACTATTCCCAAACCTGAACACGACAATGGTGAACACTGACGTTACACGTGATACACGTGTTACGTGATAGTGACAGGATTAAGTAAGGCGATGATACGAATACGAGCTAGTCGTTGCGAAGTCTATAACACTGTCTCACTAACAGTAGCAATGTAGATTACTCCACTAGCAGGCAATAAGGTCATCACAGCCCTACGACAATAAGATACTTGCTTGTTTCAGAATGTGATTTAGTATTATCCTTGCAAGAACAGTGGAGCAAAGCCACTTTGCGATCCAGACCTGCAGTGCGGAGTGTGGTGGAAACCTGTAAGACCCTTATGTCGGTGCTGTGGTTGAGGATCGTCAGCGTCGACTCAGCTGGTATGTTGGTAATTTCTTTTTTTTAAGAAATTGGTGATAATAGTTTTTATCACGTAGATTACAATCAAATAACTATTGTACACAAAATAAAAATAAAGCTGTAAAAACTAGGTGATACACAAAGGTAGCCTTATTGGGTTGTTCGTAAAGGCTAATGAATTTGGAGGCGGCCAGGCACGTTTGCAAGGATCGTAAGATTTGGCGCTCGATACTCTTTGCCTAACACGTAAGGGAAGGGCGTGAATATATGTAAATGTGTTCATGTATTTTTCATTATTCCGAGAATTTTTTCACACACTGAAAACAATATACCAATAATGTTTGTTGAAAAATATTTTTAGCAAAAATTAAAAAATATTTTGTCCAGGATTATTTTATGCAACCCATTTTTAATATATTTTCTAATGTACTAAATTCAATCATAATCATGAAATAGGTTTCATAGTATAAGCTGGGTGAAACTCGTTTAAAAATATACACGGATTAAACCAACATATTTATAAGATTCTACGAGAAAAGGATTTGTAGAAGTCCTAACCCTAAAGGAATAAAATAGGGAATGGAAATGTACACGTTCTATATAGACATCAAAGCGGGAACGTCGCCAATATATGACTTTGATGATAAGCCTCTTGAAATTAGAATGATGAAGACTAATTTTTAAAATAAACTTGAGAAGAAGTCATATAGCTTTATTTTATTTCAATTAGGCACTCTTATTTCCAGATCCAGGCATTGGTACTTTATGGGGCGTATCAGTAGACCATAGAGAAATATGTAAACCTTCTAGCAGGAAATGTCTTTTGTACCAGGAACTCATGACCTTGATGAAAACTGCATTACGAAATAAAGATGTATAAATTCACATAAATTAAGTATGGACAATGGTATACCACAAGGTTCAACACTTGGACCTCTTTTATTTACTAGTGTTACTAATTGAAGCATTTGAAACATACATTGCGAAACGTATCTAATAAGCTATATCATCCAAACTATGTTTATTAACAATCTAAACCGTTATTACTGCGAATGAGTACCTGATGGTGTGATTTGCAAATTTAAATATAATTTGCAAAAAGGTGTGTATGTATAAGTAGATACCTATGTGTATGATATTTATAAAATTTTAGTACTTTTCCCGTGCTTTGGATAAATTACGACGGCAAAAAATTGCGGTACAAATCCTGTCTGACATACCTGTTTTTTTTTCTTTTTGTAAAAGTTTGTGCAAAGAAATATTTTTTACAGAGGAAAAACGTCAAATATTTATCATACCTAATGAACTTATTAAAAGTGTACCAATTTTACAATTACCAATTTTACTTTATATGTAATAAAAATAAAGTACCTGTAATTATAAAGTAGTAATGTTTTACTAATGTTTTATTAATGTTTTTACTAGTTAATAATACAGGCATACTTTATTAAAACCGGTATGTCTGTCTTCGTTGGCCGAGTCGCTGGAACGGCTAAATTGGTTTTAGTAGAACTGTCACTGAAATATAGAAAAGGGCAATAGGTACCCTTTTTGAAAAAAAAAATTAGCACCTTAATGCTGTAAGGTAAATTGTATATCCTGTTAAAATAATAATATGTCGAACCACGCAACGTATAAACTCATTCATATCCAGCATAAACACAATGAAATAAGATACTTGTTCCACAACTCTGAAAACTATTAATGGAAACTAATTAGTTACATATCTTATAATAACGATATAACATATTACTATATAACATAAACTAGGAAAAAATTAAGACTGTATTACAATAGCATTTTAGTTTTATTTCATTTTAGCAGTTTTAGTTTTGATTCAACATTAATTTAATGAAATATATCATTTCTGTAAAAATGTGATTACAATATTATAGGTAAGAATTTTGTTAAACATGAGGTGAATAATTTTATGTAATTATGTTTGAATTATATATTTTTTAGAAATAAGTATGTATGAAAAGTCTACAAGTTGTGATACACTACAATAACTCTTTATTGTGCACCAAATACAGAAAAATTACAAATACATCAAATAAAACTTAAACAATATGATACACAAAGGCGGCCTTATTGCCAAGCCAGCGATCTCTTCCAGGCAACCCTCGAGTATGGAACAAGATAAATACTATTATATATATTAAAAGAGAAATACTTATGAAATAGAACTACAAAAGCAGTAGGTATTATTAATTATTGTGATATTATTAACAGTGTCAAACTTTAAAATCCATTTAAAAATCCGTATACAAATTTTTATGAACGAAAATTTCACTTTTATTTTCACCGACTCTTGACGGATTTCCATTCTAAAAATTTGTTAATAATGTAACTAATATAACTAGCGGTCGCCCATTGGTCGAAACTCGACCATAACAAATTTTAATATCTTTTTGAGAAGAACGCCATCTTCAATTATCAAGACCACATACTTTGTTTTCAAACTTTTTAGTGCGCCATCTGTGATCTTTTATCGTTATCGTCAATATATTTGTTTGTGTGTATCAAATGCGAGGTAGTGTGGGTAATGTTTTATTTATTAATTTAATGCACCTTGTAAGCATTATTGTTGAAAAATATTAGCCTTCTGCACTTCTCCTACACATAAACTATAAGTGTGCCAATATTCATACTCCTTCGTCCGGCAATTTTCGTAAAAGGGGGTCTAAAGTTTTTGCTTCACGATATTGTGATTATAATATTATGATACTTCCTACAATTTTTTGTCAGCTAATCGGTTTCACTATTTATCTTTTATTTATTTATCTCCCTGATAAAACTTATAGCGGAAACGGTTGGCTAAAAAAACAAATTGTGAAACTAAATGTTGATACAAATTGTGTTCGTTTCTCGTCTGCGCGAAGATTTTGATCTTAGGAATTGAGTTCTCCGTCTGACTGGTTGCAGGTTCAATTTATGTGATTAAAGGATATCTGTCCTTAAAAATTATAAATTATAGCTGATATTAATAATGTAAGTTAAAAAGATAATATTGTTATAAGTGCAATAAAAAAATGTTAATAGATATATTATTTGTTTTCCTATCCTTTGTTTTTTTAAAAAAATAAATAAATAAAGGTATAAATCTACCTATGGAAAAGAGATGGAATATTTAAGACATGTCAGATTAGTCCAGAAATGCGAACTCGTTGAAATTTTTAATATTTTTTTTCTGAATAGATTACGCCTGTAGAAATATATACATTATCATGTGTAATAGTACTTTTTAAATTATGCGCTTCGGCTATATTCGTCAAGCTTCGGAAATCCGAAAGTATTTTAAAGATATTTACATATATATATATAGAGTTGTTATTACATAATCAATCATTTCGCTTAAATTTAGATTAGGTCAGCCAATTTAAAAAAAGTATTAAGTGTAAAAAGTGTAAGTCGAAGCGCATAATTTATACATTCTGACAGATAAAATAGTCTGACAGCACTAAACGTGTTTTGTCTTTTCTATAACATTCGTTGAAAGAAGAGAGCAATAACTTAAAATTAGTTTAGTGGAAACAGGCGTCTTTTTTTGTGGTAAGGCGGAAGGAATTGAGGAAAACAGCCATAGTTTTTACCACATACATTGTCTCTGTGGTTTAATTGTCCGGTATTAACGTTGACTAATGGGGTTCCGGGTCGGGAAACTCAAAATTTTTTTTTCTAATAAATCAATGAACCTGGAATTAGATACCCAACTACAAAGTAGTCATTTAACTAAGAACTACAAGTATCAAATAGTAGTAATATTATAACTTAACCGGATAGATACCACTGCCTAACCTATGCCTGCCGCCATAACGTCAGTGCTTGCCTTTGACGTGTTCCGGTTCAGAGGATAAGGTAGCCGGTAAACTTTCTTTTGCTCGTGGCCAACCATCTCAACGTATGGTTGGCAACGCACCATTACCACCTTTAGTGTCTCAAGGCGATTTCTTATAATCAGGAATCCGTCTGCTTGTTTGCCTTCAATATAAAAAAAACTGTGTCCAAATCCAGCACTGTAGAATGCTACAAGACTTTTACAAGCCTACAAATAACTTGACTCGAATCTTCTATAAGCACTGAATTTTGCTAGTTGGGTAAGTGTCCGATTGTTCCTGTTACATTGAGGTATTTAAGTTGTCCCTTCGGCTTGTCGTTGATGCTCTGGTGGTGTATCTGCCGAACTATTCGAGGATGTGGGCGAGAAGATACACTGTTGGTCGTCGTTGCCTTTAGACGTCAATGTAAATTTCTTCCACCGTTAAAAATTTTCTGGGGAATGTTAGGTTAAAATAAAACTGAACTTTCAAATCTGAATTTCATCCGAAATCCCAAAATTTCTTAATTCACGTTACTGTATGTTTTGCACGTTACCAAATTAAAAAATATCAAATAACTAACTATACGACAAGTTATCAAACAAAATGTAATAAATAAAATATTTTTTAAAAATCCTAATTTGTTAGATATAGAGATATAGAATATATTTTATCTAAATCTCAATGTTTCGTGTATTTGAGAATAAAATTAAAAAAAACTATTTTTTTAAATTTATTTTTTGTATGCATTTTACAATTATTCCTTAAATCTAACACTTAAATAACAAACAAAGTAAAAGAGAGTTTAAGTTTAAAAAAGCATGTATATTAAAAGTGTTTTCAATAAAAAAACTACAGAAATCTTTAAGAGATTAATTATTGTGAAAATTAATGCCAAAAACAGAATAACTGCTAAAATAAAAACATTTTTTACCTTAAAAATAAAAAGTACTTGCCACACGTCTTGTTTTAACCTCTAAGTAATATTTAAAATATAGTGGTAGTATCTTACATTTGTAGGAAATTTTCCGTTAAACCCAATTAATATAAAAAAATACATTTGTATTTTAGCAGTTTCAATTGAAAACTTAATTTGCAAAATAGTATTGAATTCATAAATAATGTATATTAAGTTTACATGCTTTTATAAACTTAAACTCTTTTTGCTCTGAACCTTATATTAACAACAAAAACTACAATTAAATAATAATACTGACACAAGCGCAACACAAGCCAATTAAAAAAATGTGATGCATATTATTTAAAAAAAAATACATTACAGTTTTGTAAATAACCAAAAATGTTATGTTAAATATTTATTTCTTTATTAACTTTTTACTTGAATTGATTTTTTTTTAAAAGAACTATTATTAAATAGAATATTTCCAGTAAGTATGTATTATCAAAAATTTCAACAAAATGATATCGCGCTTTAACATGTTACAACATAACATTGTATCGATGCCCTTATATTTTGCGTTTGGCTGAAAAAAAGCGAATTTAGTCGCAATGCCACAGCCACATTTTTCACAGATTGAAAAATATCTTATTAAAATGCCTAAATTACAAAAAAAGGAAATTAATTTAAAATTGGCTTGTTTACTATAACACACAATATTTAATTATTAGTTAGAAACACATTATAAGTTCAAACACGTTCAAAAACAGTCCTACATTTTAAAACATTTTTAAATTTAAAAGAAAGAAGAGATTGAGTTTTAATTTCGTTAATCTTAACAAAAACAAAAAGTTACTATAAATCAAAAGCATTACTTGAAAATATACTTTTTTTAAATACTTATATTGTTTCAATAATCATTGTGTAGTTTTTTTAACTATTATTATTATTATTTATAAGTTTGAATCGTCGCAACTTTTTCCTTGAGCTTATCTTAGAATGTTTTTTTGCTTTTAATTATTTCTAACTAAAAAAAACAGTATTTGCACAAACTAAACATTAACATAATACAATACAAAAGTGGTGGGTTTTTCAACTATATCTTTAACAATAAGTGAAGAAAATAACAGTTTTGTATTATTTAGCGTCCATAATATCTTGTAAGTAACTTTAATT
>DVZK01001086.1:0-10172 GCA_018236665.1 Calephelis perditalis
AATTATTAAGAATTCAATTTTTTTTCTAGACATATTTCATTTCTAAAATACCCAGACCTGGATATACAGACATCGACGTTCAGCACACAAATGCGCCCGCCGGGAATCGAACTCCCACCTCGGGGTTGGTCGGATGAGTTAGGCATGTACCCTAACCCGTGTGGGATGAAGACAACGGGGCGATCATGTACTGAAATTTTTAATCTTACCTCAATTTTTAATACTTTTTTGTCTATTATTAGGTATATATTATACTACACAATTCTATGTTATACCTACTGTTAAATAAAATTATCCTTGCAAATAACACTCACATTTTATGATACTCATAACTCACGAAGCACAAAGTATTTTAATTTTACGACGTTCACAGTGTTTGGTATAAATTTTCCCATAATATAGACAAAGAAAAGAAAGCACCGCTTAAGTGCTAAAGTGAAAATATCTTAAGCTTCTAAAGATTTTACATAACGATCTGGCTTTCCAAGTTGATGATGAAGCAAAATTGCAATCACCAGCTGAAGACGTCTTATATTCGAGTTTCGAGTTATTCATATGTTCGAAATCCACTAACGGAATTCTTGTAGTATTAAGTATAGTGTTTTTAAAGGAAGTTTCTACCGCAGCAAATTCATTTAAATTTCTTACCAAAAAACTTAAACTAGGTGATGGGTCCTTAGGTTTGTGCGAATTTTCTGCGTTCGAAATTTGATTCTGTCTTTTTCCTACAAATACTATATTTACGGAAGACACATTAAAACCATTATACCTGACGTGGAAATGGGTTCTTCAATGATAAAACGGAGGAACGACGTCTCCTAAAGTTTTGAATTTTTCACGTAGCCATTATCTTATAGTGCCTACGGCATAGGAAAATCTAACAGAGATAGAAATATATGCATTGTAGGCATTCAACAATCCTATCATGTTTCAAGCAGTATATTTCTGTCATCATGCAGATGCATTGAAGTCAGTAACATAATTTTTTAAAAAAAGTATCCACATGCACATATCCCCGAAGGGGTAGGCAGAGGCACAACCAGGGCACCCACGATTTGCCGAAGACACTAAGTCCCACAGTGTGATACTTATTCTGTAGGCAATCATGGGATTTCGACAAAAGTAATAAGACACTGTCTAAACACCTATCATGTTTGGAGATAAGGCTAACATTACTAACTATCGACCAATTACAACAATTCCAACCTTTGTAAAAATATTTAGAAAGGATATGTATAATCCTTAATATCTTTCATATGGAGATTTGACTTAATAACCTAAATCTCCTTACGAATCATGTAAACCATTGTTTAATAAATTAGATATATAGATCATATCTGAGGGTGGTGTCAAGAGTCTCCGAAACCGGTGTGTTTGTATGAAAAGGGTAATGAATGTGAAGGAAGCCAGACAGGTTTGTCAGGATCATGACACTCGATACTCTCTGACTACCCCGTAAGGGACTTGGCGTGAAGATATGTATGTATGTATTGTATACATATTTTAAAATAAGAAAAAAAGATAAGCCCGCTGAGTTTCTTGCCGGATCTTCTGTGTGAGGCCGCGTTGCGATCCGGTGGTAGATTTATTATTTTATATACGCGTCACAAGTGCCTCTTATAGGTTAACAAGAAATAAAGATAATTTTGAATTTGAATTAAAATTTAGCACAAAAAGAATATTGCTCAATTCTGGTCTGATATCTCAACTTAATGTTGCCCTCGACTTTACCGCGTATTCTAGTTCTAGTTTTATGTGCTACTTTTGAAATTAAATTTATTTGTTTGCAGAAAATTATATGTAATGTGATACATAGTTAATTACTTACATACTAGATACACCCACGACTTGCCTTACGATTGGGCAATTAACGTTAACGATTCAAATTAATAAATCGATATGATATGTCGTAATAAATAAACCAATTTTCGTATTCGTAGTGGTTGGAATTTATGACAAATAAAAGCCTGAGTGCCTCTGTGGTCTAGCGGTTCAGTTTTTAAACGTGACTAAATAAGGTCTCGGGTTCGAATCCTGGGTCGGGATAAACACTTATTACAAAAAAAATAGAGTAAATCGGTCAATGCGAATTAACATTTTTATTTACACTTTTCTCCTAAAATGTGGCCCATAGCCTTATCGTTGTCTTTGTTTTTAACATAAAGTACCCACATGTTAAATTTCTTTACAATCGGATCACAAGGATTCGACGGAAACTATGGCCGATATACAGACGTATATCTTGAAAATGCTGAAATATTATCTGCTGCATTTTTAGTCTGCTGTTCTTTTTTTATATCTTTAATGTACAAAAATTTTGCTTCTACAGCTTTATAAGATGTAAAGATATCTTTCGTGACAAATAGTACTTTAAAAGTAGTTAATCCAAGATGCCTGAAATGGAGATAGTTGAGTGAGCATTTAATTAAGGACAATTACCATTTGTTACAGACTCGATATTATGCCGAGTAAAAGTCGAAGTTAATGGTACGTTCGTGTCGCGTTAGCTGTTCGTTTTTCACATAAATCAAGAAATTATATAGACTACCTTTGTTTTACTTCCATACTGATTGTATAAAATTGAAATCCAGCACTAGAAAAACATAATGTGTGTTTGTTCGTTGGTTTCTTCTTTCACGTTGTAATGAAGGGATTTTATTATATATTGTCTGTGCACGCAACTTCATCTGCGTGTAATTTGACAAAAAAAAATCGAAAACAAAAGTAATAACTGACTAATTATTACATCAACCACCTTCTAGTGAAATCTTGTGAAAGTTACATCAACGTCGGCCTTGCCTTTTCAAAGGTTCGCCGCAATAAACAGGCAGACACACATTTAAAAAAACATATTTTTTCATAAGTACCTACAAAATTATTTGAATAAAAAGATGCAATCCAATTTTATTTATTTGTATAGTATTTTCATTCGTGCAGATAGAAGGCTGTAGCTACTACAATAGCTGGAGAAGGCTACTTTTATCTCCGATATCTGAATGAGTTTCCGAGGAAAAAAAATGCCTTTAAGGCAAAATCTAGTTATACATGAAATCGTGAAAGAGCGATCTCTATACATTAAAACTAGCTGCCCGCACTCGCTTCGCTTCAGTTATTCAAGAATAAAAATCCTACAAATATTATAAATGCAAAAGTTTAGCGCGCATGTCTTTGCAACGCTTCAACGATATTTAATTTTGCGCCCGTCGATTTTAACTTTTTGATAACTCATTAGTTGTTAATTTTTTCTGATAGCGTAAAAGGCAATTTTGATCTAAATTATATGCATAACGTATGTAACAGATTTATTTAATTAAGGGTTAATACTGCATTGTTAAAATATGTTCTAAAGCAACCCTTCATTTTACTGTTTTAAGTAAACGCAAAAAAAGGTTGTTGTGGGTTATTCTTTAAAGATAGACATAAACCACCGCTTACTTGTTTTGAGATCTATCGAAGAGGAAAAATCCCACCATACATTGTTTTGTTAAAACTCAAAAGGGTCTGGCAGCGTTTTCGAGGAAAGCTCCCGATCGGCTTATTTTTTGCCGACATATTGAACTAATATAGTTGTAATATCGTTGGTTTGTACAAAACATAAACTTACTATACACTAAACCTTCCTCAAGAATTGTTCTATCTACTGTTGAAAACCGAATCAAAATCCGTTCAGTACTTTTCGAGTAAATCGCGAACAGACAGACGTGGCGGGGGACTTTGTTTTATAATATATGTTGATATTGGTGTTCCCAATTTTCAGCCGCTGGTTATAAAATGGTCTTCAAGGTTTTTAAAAATATTAATTAATATGGCAACATAAGAAAACTCATTGTGTGGCACAAAAATACACAAGTACGTTTTCCGATACAAAGTCGCCCTTTTTCATTTCTCCAGGATCCGAGCGCTAAGCTGTCTCATTCTGGATTGGTAAACTGGCATAGCCAGTGATGTTCAGTTTAGTGGTCATCGAAGAAAAAAGGCTTTAAAAAGCTCGATGGGCTCGGCGAGAAAGTACTTCAAGCCGATCTATCGATTATATCGGCCTACTGCGCTCATTTCTAAGCAGAGACTTTCCAGTTACTGCAATTCCTATTTGACTGCGTCCACCACAGTGTTGTCAATGGCCAAACGCCTTCACCGATTGCATTTCGTAGAGATATTGTGTCTCTCAACCTCAACTGTTGCATTAATTTAGTTTTAATGCTATAGTTGAGGTCGGTTTTAGCAGCTTTATTGCGCTTAGTTATAGTTATAACGCTTTCGAAGTATATTGTAAAAAACATCTAAAAAAAGTGGAGGTCTATGAGAAGACGAAGCCATGGGCCGACTAAGTTAAATTTGATTTTTTTAATAGATGTTACTCGGTGGTATCTTCTGAGACATTTATTGCCTATATGCTTGAACCTGCAAAAACATGCAATAAATTTTATTAGCGAATAACTTTTCGATATTTCTATAAGAATAAACCAATCCACTTACTCTTACTGATAAGCTAAAATAATATTTATATGTGATACTCACTTTGCTTGCATTTTAGATCATTTTCACAAAACTACTATTACTTAATGTTTGTTGGGTACAACTTTTCAGATAACTTAATTATATGAATTTATATATAAAGAACTTCCTTTCAACCGACTGTAAAAAAGAGGTGTTCCTCAATTTTAATTTATGTATCTTTTATAAAGTACATCATATTACACGTGACTAAATTTCTTTGTGTTGTTTAACATTTCACGATGAAATTGCTCAGGTGTTATCCGAGGGTAATGTCAAGACTCAAGAGTCTCCGGAATCGCTCTTTTTATATGAAATGGTAATGAATATGAAGGAAGCCAGAAGTTCTTTACAAGAAAAAAAAACAATTAAAAAGTAGTAAGCCGGACATGATTTTAACATACTATTTTCCCTAAAAACTATTTATTTAATTCAATAGCACACTTTTCAATAAAAGACATGTATTTTTCCGAGACAAATTTTGTGTTTTGCTAGATCTAGACTTTTTGACGTACTTACAAAATTTCGATTTAACTTTTCTTTGTTCTGATTTAAAATATATAATTGATCTAAAGTATTAACGAATATTTAATACAGGTTAAGCCTACATTTCCGTAAAAATGACCAAAGTTAGTTTTGTTATATATTTGTAAACTTTTACTTTTGCTGTGTTGGTCCGTGTCCACTGTGTCGAATAGAATATATGCCTCTCTGCCAGGAACGTCGTAAAAAGAGATCACTGGGTCATAGGTCATCACTAACAAAACCACTGGTAGTAGAGTGCTGTGCAGAAACTTGCCCGGGTAGGGATCCAGATTTAGCCTTGTTAGAAATCATAATTGGCCTAAAAAACGGACCAAAGGACAGCGACACACCTGTAACATCTATAGTATCTACAACCATGGCCTATATCATGATTATCTCCCACCATCAGAAGAGCCATGTAACGCTAACCTCTCACATACCAGAAAAATTGTACACAAAAAGTAATTGCGCCGCATAAAAAGCATAAACCCTGTTGTTTTCTAAAGAGAGTAAACAAACGCCGCCATCAAAGCTCATACATGTTAACAGTCATGATTTTATTCCAAATTGTCCGAGAAAAACATTTCTTTTATTTTATAAATTACTATCAATGTGTTGACACAACTGTTTAATAATTTAATATTAAATATAGATTTCGATATAATAGCTAGTACTAGTTGTAGTCAACTGCAAGTACTAGCGTTTTATTTCTGATCCCAATATTCTATTTAAAGTAATCATTTTTGTCCTCAAATTGGCTTTTGTGATCATAAATCTGGTCCCGAGAGTCCGTATCTCGCTTTATACGTACTAAAAATCAGGGTCGGATTTAGAAAGTCGTGAATGGGCCATTCGGCTTGGTTTTTAAGGCCCCAGAAAATATACTGTACGAGTCTTTAATTTGATTATAATGTTTATTTATAACAAACATAACATAAAACTATGCAACCCGGGCGCGTCTGTCTGTTTGTGTTTTTGCAATGAAATCAAAAACTATTAAACAGATTTTTTTATATAAATATTTCAATGTCTCCTCAGAAAAGTTAAAACGTATAACTAAATTTAAATTTTAATTCATAACTAGATTTTTTTTTCCCTAACTAAGGTCGGAAAAAAACGGCCTCGAGCAAACAATATGCAATCAACAATGATTTGACAACATTTGTAAAAGATGTCGGGAAAATTCAAGCGCAATAATCTTGCATCGAAAATGCAGTTTAAATCACTCTAAGTTATAATATAATGGCTTAGGATGGGATTGTCCGCGTCCATTATCCTAATATCTCAATCAGCTGCCATCTAAAACTGGTAATAATAACAATAACATCTTATCTAAGTAAACACAAACACCAGTAATACAGTGTATTGCAAGCATCGTCAAGATGTGGATGAAAGTTAATTGGAAATATTAAAAATGAATTAGGTGCCAAACATAAAAATGTAAAGTAGCAAAAATACTAAAAATGTATGTTCGATTAGAGAATCGCCCAGTTTTTAGTCGGTTGTCAATTGCCACATATTACTTAAAAGTTGAGGGCCCCGAAATATTCTGCCATCCAGGGATTCAATATTTTGAATCCGCCCGTGTAAAATATATCTGGCATGTTTCCAAAAGAAAACTGCTTTTCAAAGAGGGCTTTAAAAAACTCACTAAGCTACAAGCTTTGTAGTCGATGGTGTATTTCAGATAAAAAAAATGTCAGAACTTTGAAACTTTTGCTGAAGTCTGTAATTGTGTGTTTTAGCACAGAGTCTGCAAAAGCTTTATAGTAAGCAAAAATAATGCTATCAACCTTTTGTTGAAACCTTGTTCCTCCTAACTTTAAAACTTCCCTTACTTTATATTTAGGTCGAACCTAGTAATTGAATTTTAAAACAGGATTCCAGCTTTCCTACGCTGAGAAAGTAAGCCGTTAACAGTTAACTGTAATATATTCAATGTAATTCTAATATAGTCAATACTAGCCCGATATATTTTGTAGCATTACGGGGTCCCTTAAACATGAATTGGCCGAATGTTTTCCACCCCGCACAAATGCCTACCCCCGTCTTGAATCGAACCCTAGGCTCGCGTTTGGTCGATGTAGATAGGCGTGTACGCTATCCACCCGACCAACGAGCCATATTACATTCATGTAGCTGTATTACAAGTAGGTTTTCTCGGGGGTTTATGAAATATTTTAGTTTTAGAATTATGTCTCATTCTGAACACATTCCATAAAATCAATGCCTCATATTAATCTTCAATTTTTGGAACACATCACGCAAAAGGGGGTTGGCATTTTACCTAGATGTATCCCTAGTGAAGCCTTAGTGTAATAACAACATCTGATTTACTAACTGAGCAATTACAGTTACAGTTATACATTTCATTGGTTCGAGGCGAATGGTTTGAAACCAGATATCCTTGAATTAGGATTTTTCATCAAAAATGTCCTTCTATACCGCGTACGTAATTCAAGAACTATGTATATGGGTGGTATTCTTATACCTTTCGGGTCTGTAAAGTAGAATAAACTGCCTGTCCATCAGGCAGCTCTTAAGAGGCGAGCGTACGTTAAAAGAAGTAATTACCACCAAAATCACTGGACGTAGAGTGCTGTGCAGCAACCTGCAAGGATCCACCACCTCCCATATCCTACCGTCATAATGACTGTCATGTTTCGAATTTCGAATAATGCAGCAAGCCCTCAAAACATCGACCTGATAAGTATTGCAAGTTGGCAATAATATTTAAAATGCATTAGCTTTTAAGCTTTTAATAAAAAAGTCACCCTGTACAGGTCACGGTTGTATCTAACCATTTTTTTAACTTAATTTGCCCCTTTCTGGGGCCGGCTAAGACCTTTAGACCATGCTGCCACGTCTTCCGTATTAATTAATTATTATTCAGTCATTAATCACACGTCTTCCGTATTAATTAATTCCTATACAGTCATTAGTCACTATTTACAAAGTCACGTCAGTGTCTTGAGTAAAGCGGTGGTTACTTTACACAAGCTCAGTTTGGGAACTTTGGCGGCAGCGAAGAAATTTACGATACACTAATTTCTTTATGGTTATTTCATTTGTGCAATTTCACTAAACAAAACTAAACTAATTCCCACCTAAATGAACTTATTTTACTCATAATTTACTCAAAGTTCAATAATAACGAAAAAAATTACGACCATAACTACGATAGCGCCAAAACTCCACCATTTTTTTATTTTTTTGAATGACTAATGTATTGCCAACCTCGCGGTTTTTACAACTTCACCGGGCTTGTGGCATGCGCTCATATGCAAAAAAGCCCTGCTTAACTTAAAAATATATAGATAATGGATATTGCATGGGTATTATAATCATACGCACTTAAAACATTAATAATTAAACTTATAATAATGTCATAAACTGAAACTATTAATATCGAAAAGGTTGGCAGGAAAGGTTGAAGGGGAAAGGCGCACTTTACGAGGGTTCCATCTAATCTCTAAGATAAATGAAGTAAAAAGTAAAAGTGAATCGAACTCTATTTGAATAAAGAAGAAATTTTGACAAATGAAAAAGAAGCATAGCCTTTGGTCTTAGCCTGCCTGTAGACAAAACGAATTAAAGAAAGATTAATATCTACGCCATCTATAAACCAATCAGGTAGCGATTTTGAGGTGCCGTGACGTAACGTAGGGTAAAGCTGGAACTAGCTGTTCCTCAGCTTCGTTTGTGTGCGTTTTACTTTACATGTCACTAAGATAAAAAATGTGAGTGAGTGAATGCGCATTGCGCGCACACACGAAGAATTTCTATATTTTTTTATGATTTTGGAAGGCAAACAAGCAGATGTATTGGAGTGGATTGGTGGTAATTGGAATCAATCACGCTGTGATTGAATGAGGTGGCATCATCTACTGTCGTCAGACTTCAGAGTCAAAATAATTATTGTTTGTATTTTGTTACGGTGCTTTTGTTAGACATTGCTTAGTGCAAATCGGTTTCAATGTATTTTACCTGTTTAATGAGATAAATACCTGTTTTACAAAATGTGCTTAGTTAAACTTATACCCGTTTCTGGTGTCTTATATTTTGATGACTTATGGTGCTCATACAAAAACTTTTCATAATAATTATTATTATCAATAATTATATGATATGTGAAGCAAATGACATTTCACGATAAAGGTATGTCGCAAAATTAAACTAGAACTGGGGGCTGATTAGATATCTCAGTGGCCAACTCAACATGGAAAAGTGTGCATCAAATAGCTGTCAAATGACGTCATTTGTGTTTGCTATCTCTATTGTATTTCTGTTGGTCACTGGAGATGGCAAATATAAAACACGTCATTTCACAGCTATCTGATGTACACTTTTCTATTTTGAGTTGGCCACTGAGATACATAATCAGCGCCCTGGTAAGTTTTGAATTAAATCTCTGTGCACGCCCTGTCACTATGTCTGTTACTATGTATGTCTGACGTGTGCACACACACACACAAACACACACACACACAGTGTGTGTTTAAATACTTAGCTTTTCTATAGCAATACATACCCGTGTATAGTAACTAAGCGGATATTCGCATAATTTGTACAACGCCTGGATGATCTTTGTATACTGGGGACACATCTGAAAAAGAATTTGATAACATACAAACCGAACTGAAGTAGAAACCTATACCAGTATATTACATTAAAATAATAACTTACATAAATGATATTCATGTTTTTCAGGGTCCTTAAATTCGCTTTCCCATGCAGGTGATACAAAAACGACCGGTACGGTTCCTCCAGGGTTTGTGATGGACCTATCAGGCTGAACAAACGTGATATATCTTTTGTTTTCCTAAAATAGATAAATTTATAGCACAAATAGATCGTTCACAGCGGCTTTGATCAGCAAAGTTAAGCCAGAAGACTTTAGGGAACGTACCCATACTACGTGACCTATTTTTTAAGATATTTCGACCTCTCCCTCCCGTTTGTAACCACTCGTAGTATATGCAAAGACCCCTCCCCCACCCCCTTCAAGTTTTTACGTAGTAATTATTGTATAGCGTAGACTCTCGTGCAAGTCGCATGACAACTTCACTAAACCACCTAAACTACAAACTGCCTGTGTCTATTTTCAATCAGCTGACGTATCAATATACTTACGTCAGCGCCACTACTGTGAG
>DVZK01001087.1:0-10170 GCA_018236665.1 Calephelis perditalis
GAATAACCTTTGAGGAGTATTTATTTTCCTGATATTGGCCGATCTGTTGCCCGTATTTGTTCTGATTGTTAGGACCACTTTAAGTGTTCAGTCACACGTCCAATCAATGTGATTAGGCAAAGCATGCGTGAAACAGATACCTGATTAACTATGAGTTAAGATTATTATTGCCGTTGGCAAACTTATATCAATTGAATATCAAATCAGTAATATAAAAATAACATATCTATGAACTAAGAATGGTAAAGCTGTTTGGATTTGTCGGTATGTTCATGAGATTGCCGCTAAAACTTACTACAGTGGTGGGCTACAAGGCCTATTTTTATGTGACAAAATTTTTGAACATATTGTTTCAGTCACAAAAAGAGTATTTTTAATTTACTTAAGATAAAAAATACATATTTACACTATTATAAATCGTATTACATACATCACGTATCGTTTAAATAAACATAGAGCTTAGTAAGATGATTAAAGTAAAAATAGATTGTCATTACTATGTAAGGTAAAAGAGAAATTCGATCATACAGAGTGTATCATACGGAGCGCAGAGCATGCACGCTGCGCCTCCGCACGTATCCGCACATGGCGCCGCACTGTCGCATGTCGGCGAGAACGTGTAAGTAGTAATTCGGTTAAAATAATGTTAGGCGACCAGGGTGTGGTGATATTTTGCACGTTTTTGAGATGTTTTTCTATAGGATACAGACTGTGCTTGTGTTTGATAGAAAGCGTATGGTGTTCGAGACGGAATCGGTAGCTGTAATCGCAATTAAATATATTATTATGTATTATTCAAATAAAATCACAAAAAGAGATTACATATCTACATTACTCAGCATAGAACGCTACACACATGTTAGAAAATAGTATTGGAATTTGTTTTGAAAGTTGTAGCGGCGTTGGCCGATGATACCTATTCGCTTATGCTCAATTGTAGACAGAAATGTGTGTAGCGTTTGAGGCCTAAAATTCTCTCAGTAACTGGTATTGACTAGGTAATTATAGGGATTTATGTGTTTAGAGAAGTATTTTAAATATTTAGGATAATATCGTAATATTAATTAAAATAATGAATCAGTGTTTAGAATGAGATGCCAAATTAAAGTCAATACACATTATTTTAGGTAAACATAATTGAAGTAATCTTAACGTTTATTGAAAAGTTGATAAAAATGTTACAGTTAAATTATATTCGAGAGTTTTATTGTGCGCAGTGTATGCAATTTTATTCATTGTAAGCGAACATTGTTTCAATTTGTTGGTTAAAGTTATGCGTTGATAAATATTTAAAAGTTACTTTTCAATGCTGTTTGATTGTTCGATTGTCAATTATCATGCAGTTGGTTTTTACTAAACGTTTAAGATTTGTACGTCTGTTTTCAGTACAAGTTTCTTGTAATACATATCTGTTTCATATCAATAAGTCTGCTTCATTTATTTGTGCTTATACTAGTATAACTTTAATATCTGTATTCCATAATGCTAACATATCAATAATTATTTCGGCTAAGGCGCATGCGTGACGACTAATATTTTCGACTAATTCTTTCATTACTTTATTTTAGTCTTTTGTCCTAATTTTCGATGTTTTTTCACGTGTCGTCATTCTTATTGTGTTTCCTTAATTTAGAGTTAAGCCTTTTTGTGTGATTAATTTCATTCTTATTTTTAATTTCATAATTAAATTACTATTATAATTGATAACTTTTTGTTCTTTATTTATTCCTTACCTTTTTCCTTGAACTTTTCGATTATTATGCTTCACAAAGCGTCTTACCTAAGCCATATCAAAATTATATATCTATATTTTCAACGTTCTAAAAAATTGTTGTTTTTATAATATTTCTTTAACTTGCCAGAGTTTTAGAACTATTTGTAAATAAAACATGAAAAATTTGAAAGGGGAACAAAATAAAATGATGTACGTTAGTACATATTCGGTACTCTAGACATATTTGACATATTTTTTAGATCTAAATTATCTTACCTTTCTGGCGCAGACAAACTACATATCGCTAAAATAAATACCATTTTCATTTTATACAGTCATGATGTGTTTTTAATATCAGACTATACTTTCCTCTTTTTAAAATATGGTACATTTTCAATTATTTTATGCAATTTAACACATATAATGTAATAACGTGATATGCGGATTTATTACATCATTTTTACATGTTATACTGCACTTCTGTATAAAATATTTTTTTTGAAAAAATAAGAAGTAGGTAATAGAAGAAATAAGTCAAAGAAACCAATGAGACAAAAACTGTTGAATAAAAGCTGCTCTGTTTGCTTCACAATAAACAATTAATTACACAACTTTGTACAACTTTTAATAAATGTCGATAGATAGAACACTTCAGTGTGATAGCAAATGTCTCACTTTTTATGACTTTGAGTTTTCCGCTTTTTAAAATGTAAAAAATAATAGTTTCGGGGTCTAAGGGTCATCTACCCATACCATAAATTCAAATCAATAAATACCATAAATGTAAGAAGCTAAGCTCAAAATTCGGTAACTTACTGGCTAATAAAATTGAAATGGATATAAAGTTTCGTCTGCGCTAGCCTTGTACAACTGAAAACGTTTCAATATGTATTCTTACCAACTGTCGCTCTTTGCTTCATCAAGTTAAGGAGTTTTAAAATTTAGATGAATTACACTACGTTGTTAAATTGGATGTACGGAGTAAGGGACATAAGGGTGCTATCACACAAACGTTTAATGAAATTAAAGTTTTATTAAATATTTTATTCCACACAAATCTCTGAATTGAAAGTCGTAGAAGTACAAAAAAAAATCCAAATTGTGGTGTCGCCCTTATACGTCGGTGATAAGTTTTTAAGATGTTATCAAGTGAAATAAATTACGCACAGGGTAAATTGTGAATTTGAATCTGATTGATGTATCGGCTTTGTGTAACGTCCCTTATTCCTTCTGCGTTCAAAGAACTGAATCATTCCCTATTGAAACGTTGTCCTAGTAAATGTGTAACTGCCAATTAGTAGGTACTAGACAACTAAAAGAAATATACTTATAAAAATTTCAAATTTGGAACCTATAATATGGCAGTTATCCTCGTATTAAATTAATTAATATGCGAGTGTAAATACAGTACTATACATGACTTTATAAATAATTAAAATAAATTTATTAGGCTCTATTACAGATTATAATATCATAATCATTACTTTAATAGAACTAGATATATATCCTGCTCTGATTTAGTAGTCCTCTAGTAACCTTAACTATCGTAAAACAAAAGACGCCTAGTAGTATTTTATTGTAGATATTAAACCACATCCGTTATTAGCTACCTTTTGATGATTTAAAATAATTAATGGTGTGCAAAATAAAGGGTTGTGTGTAAAGTTAAAATAGTTTAATAAATATAAAATCTTTCGTATAAAGATAAATAGATTCCTCCTGTCTTAGGCACACCCGTTTTGTTTCCTCAATTACAATTTGTTATATTGTTATTAAAACTATATATACCAATATGCCAAAGACCAATAATTGGACAATGTAACAGGGATATATAATCAATATTTTTATTTCATCTAATCTATATAGAAATCCAGATATAATCATCAAGACAAGCTTTAAAGGTTTGTAACTCAAATGATGTATTTTGATGATTGTTTTATGAATATTACTTTTGTGTAATTACCAGCTGGCCATATGTTGGTCAACACTATCTACGTTATATGCAGTTAATGTGAATTATAAATATATACACTATTTTAACGTCTAAGTGACTACACTATTAAACTCTAGATTTATTCTTTGTCATTTTATAATAAAATATAGGTAAAAATGTCGCCTTCCCTTTTTATTTGATATCCTGAATTAGAAAAGGAGAGGCTTTGCTGCTTTTTGGATATTGCCCCAGTCTGATATGAGATTTGATGGGTTAGAAAAAAATTTCTAACAGAAATATTTAAACGATGCTTCACTCTCGCATGTGACTTCCAAAGATATTATAATGAATATTAGCCAAAATAAAACTTACTTTGTCTCTACACTTTCTTCAGTACATAGTAAGATTCCGCAACAACTCGACTGAATTGCTATCATCGACCTTACCCATAGACGCCATAACATTAATTAAGTAACAAAAAAATCATTTAGCTGTTTAATTACGTACCTTTAAAACGTGTTAAGGTAGGTATAGGTTGTCAAAATCGATGAACAAAATGGCTATCAAATACTCGGTGCGAGATCCGCATACCCACACTGCTTCCCTTTGTCACAGAACAAAAAATAGTAAGTATCTTCACGCCCATATCCCCGAAGAGATAAGCAGAGTCACAACCAGGGCACCCACAACTAGCTAAAGACACTAAGTACCTACCACAATGTGATAAGTGGCATGCCTATCGCCAACCGTGCACATATCTAATCCCGAGCAACATTTATTTTATTAAAACATTCGAAAAACCACATTTTCTTGTTGTTGCCTCTTCGGATGCGAATCCGGTACCTCATGAAGTCAAGTCGACCACCTGGACCGCTAGACAACAGAGGCGCTGGTGACAAAAAATATTAATTAGTCGTATTTCAAGTTATTGCAACTTGTGTGTGTTTCTACTACGAATCTTGCTAAAAATTACGTGCGTCACACAAAAGACCTTAGGAATCAATTCACGACTGATGAGAGCAGTTATACTAAATTCTGGTTCAACGATCCTTGTCGCTTTTCTGTTAAGGACATGGCTACGAAAAGTAAAGTGGTGATAACTTGATGATATTAGCAGATTGACAAAGGAAACCTATGCTGCGATAGATGTAAGATGACTGGACATCCAATATAATGTTTAAAAGGTATCGTACAAAAGTCGCTTAAAAATGCTTACATGCATGGCAGCCTTGACATCCGTACCTATATAAAGGTTTATATACATACGTGATATACATATATAGTTTCACGCCAAATCTCTTGCAGAGAGAGAGGCAGAGCTTCCTTCACATCCGTTACTCTTTTCATACAAATAAGTTACTTTCGTAGACTCTTGACCCCAACTTCAGATGGGTAATACTTGAGCTGTTTGGTCGTAATATGTCGACCTAGGTGTACTCAGGCCTACCTACATTCACCCAACTTCACAAAAGTCGCTAAAGGTGGCCTACTGTCATTCTACATAAAGCAGCGGTCTATTATGTCACTATGTATTCCCTGCATAGTCCCAGACATACGAAGCGCTAAATGTTGTAAAACAAGACATGTGCCAATAGATGCACTAGGTATGAAAGATGCCGCTGAGCGTGCGAAATGGAGTGGTAAGAGTGGATTAGTAGAAACGGGCTCCAGGCCTAATCACGAGCGACAACCTCAAAAAAAACTTTAGAATATTATTCTGTTGATCATAGATATTATATAACATTTGTAATATGTTTATATGACATATCTACAGATAAAACATATAAGTTTTATGAGTGTCTTCCACTAAATACTCCATAATAAGAGATTAAATAGCACGTGAGACTTTTTCGAACATTCAAGAATTTAATTCTATAGAGCTTGTGTTGTAAAATATTTGCATGGACATTGTTGTTTTTGTAATTGCATTCTGTTAAACGTTTCATGTTCTTTCGAATAAAGTATATAGAAGGTAAATAAAACACGTTTGTTTTTAATAAGAAATGTTTTTCTTGGGAAAATTGGGAAAAAACACGGAAAGTTTTTTCACATTTTGTTTGTTGCAAATGGTTTTGGGGTTAAACATACACATTCTTACGTTATTACGTAGCTGAATTCTCAGGGATCCTAAAAATATATTATACATTTATATGTTTTTAATACATAAATCGAAAGATATCGTCGTTTTTCCGATTTGCCGCCATTTTTCGCCAAACGTGTGGACAATCGAGCGGCAAAATCGCTTTTGCGTGGACTGTTGACCGGATAGGTTTCGGAAACCGGCGAAGAGCAACCTATTTTCCTTTATGGACACTTTACACTTGGACTAATGTTAAATACAATGGATATCCGCACGTAACCCGCACACTATGCTCGGCTGTAACTCGGAGGCAATGCGCGAGCGTTCATATAAATAATACTATGGTCCATCCGAAATAGTTGGCTGCTACGGACCATCTTTTCAGGGGTTCGGATCGGATTTGGATCAGACGTAGTGCGGAACATCTCTACTTCAATTAATGTAATGAACATTTATCACTATTAACGGTAAACCGACATTTTTCTATTTAAACACTCTTAAGATCCTTCAAGAGCTAAAACATGTATATAATAAGTCTTCAGCATAATAAGTCTTGAGCATTTCTATGTGTGGCAAAAGTTTTCACGGTTTTAAGATACCCAATGTCAACTGTCTAGCTGTATTGCCGCTAAAGCGCACACAAAACTACTGTAATCAGATAAACTCATTTTATAAAGCATCGGCAAACGCTTTGGACTTGAAACTCTTGGCACTTATCTGTTAGTCTCATTAATGAAGGCTATATTTTATGACTAGGTCATTTGGTCTCAGTCTTACAGTCACCTCAGTCATCGTCTGTGGTGGAGTCGTCGTCGGATATCTCGAGGTTATTCCTTGTGGAATTTGCGACGGGTTTAGATCGCTCCATGGAGAATGCATACGACTCGTAATCCAACAGTTCGTCGTCACTCAAATGGGAATTTCCTTCCACGAAGCTGGCAAATCTGAAAACAAGGAGATATAAATAAATATTAAATTTACTTCCTAAGCGTCTGGTAGTTCCCTCACTTGGCAGGTCTGTTCAGGTAGACGCTTGCTTGCTCCACTTCAATCCTACAAGGAACTTTGCGTGATAATGGTAGCAATTAAGAAAGAAGACTAAACTAAATTAGAATGTTACTCGCTAGGTAACAATATCAATTAAAAATTCAAGCTCTAGCAAAATGTTTCTTTAAAATCTAAAACGTTTTTTCTGTTAGCTCAAAAATGTTTTGTATGACCAAAATCCTGCAGAACAAAATGTAATATTTATAAATGCTATAGTTTGTCGTTTTTACTTTCACTACATAACAAAACTAATTAGGTAGGATGAAGCTTGGCACAGACGGGTAGTTGAAGATTCGTGTTCAAATATAGATTACTTTTTTATTCTAATCGCTTAAGTGATTAACGCGGGACTTGGGAACCAAGACGAAGCCGCTGCTAGTACGCTTGTTATTTCATTAAAATAGAGAAAAACCTATTCCGCTTGCGGACAAGTCGCTGGGTAACCATTGAATTACATGACCTGTTACCTGCGACTCGGTACGTGCTTCATCTGTCTGCCGTTCGGTGTAGTCACCGCCACATTTCCTACACGTTTCCCTCGACTCGAGGCCGCCTCTCTGCCAAATTCCAAAAATATTGATTTGGTGGTGAAATAACAATAGTAAGCCCCGCAGAAGATAGGTCTGCTTTCCTTACAATAAGCTTGCTAGGGCAAGCGTCAGAACAACGAAATGACATGATCAAGATTAGATGATGAAGTTTGGCGCCTACTATCCCGGAATGGTACCACCTCCTTATCGGTCTTTATGTATCCACCAATGTCATTGGTGCTCCCAACTGTTATATTCCAGTTTTGGCGGTAGGGTAGCCTGTAAACTTACTTATACCCCAGCTTTAGGTTGGAAACACACCATCATCATATGTGTTTATAAACGACATATTATATTTCTTACCATCATAAAATCCGTCCGCTTGTTTGCCTTTTGTAAAACAAAAAAATACCAATACTTTAAGTTTATGTTTTTTGAATATATGTACCTACATGTCCTCAGCATGAAGTTTTTGCATCAATTCGAATGCTGGCTCTCGAGTCTCGATAAACGAACGCAAAAAATGCCTTTAGACAATTCCCGCGTTTAGTACGAGGATCAATCAGCGTGATCACTTCAGTTAGTTCCTTCACATGGCCAAGTGGCAGAATAGCTAAGGTTCAATACATTTTTTCTGTGTAAAGGAGGCGAGCATGCAAGCGATTCAGATGACATACGCGGCACATTAACAACTCCCACATATAACTTCGTACGCCTCAAACTGGATCTCAGCGATTTGCGGAGCGGTGGCAAAAGCAGCGCGTTCTAACACATAGATCCTTATTGAAGTGAACTGGATGTGAGCGGAGCGGGCAGCGGCGCTCGAGCGACGAGTGACCGTCACGCGGTCTTCCAGCCATTGAGTTGACTAAGTACTGTTCCTCTTTGTATTTAGTATTTGTCGATAAATTTACGTACATCGCAACATTCCACCGGAGGGTATAATCAGTATAATTTTTGATAGATCACTAATTGGGAATAGCAAGCTTTTCAATAACAAAACTAAGAGAACATGTGAAGCTAGGTTCTAAATCAGGCTTTATAGTCGTATAACTTGTTGGGGTATTGTCTCTGTTCATGATAATAGAAAAGTCGCCTTTTTCTTTCCTTTGTAATAAGAATGAAATAAATCATACGGATACTTTGTCCATAATAAATCATACGGATCAAAAGCACTCGGTTCAAAAGATGTTGCCGCCGTATCGACACCGTGCTCACATCAAACACAACACTTCGTCGCCGCGACACGAGCGATCTGGCCGCTGACATCAAGTTCGGACACAGCTCGCCGCGCCCGCCCCGCCCCCGCCTTCGCCCTGCAAATAGCTGAGATCCAGTTTGAGGCCTAAAAGTAAAAAACAATTCTTAATGGTATTACATAATATAATATGCATTGAAAAAAATTGAAAATACTTATCCATTTCTATATTTTCTCGATGACAGATCGACGCCCATAAAATTTTGTGTTGTTTATGTTAAGCACATAAGCTAGACATAATGACTATATATACTATAGGACTATATATAGTATATTACATACATACATACATTTTCGGAGCTGTTGTAAAATAAGTAGTTATAGATAGGACCTCAAAAATAATACGAAATAATTATAACGACAAGTAATTTTGATTTATTTATTGTAATCTGATAAACCGTCACTGTCACTCGATGAGCTGTCCTCAACGTTTATTATAAGTTCCCGTTCTTGTATATTATCGAATCCCACATGAATTTCCTAATCCGACGGTATTGTGTTTTGGGTTCTTTTCTCAACTTTTTCCCAGTTTTCAACAGTTACTTGCGCGTAAGCTTTTTTTAAGAAATCAAATGTCTTAAAAGGAGGATGGGTATTCTTTCGTGCGGCGTGTCCTTTGATTTGTGCCCATATTAGTTCTATAGCATTGTACTTGGAAATGATACGGCGGAAGTCGAAGAACCCATTGACCACATTCAGCAGCTTTTTCGTTGATAACATACTTTTGAGAAGCTTTTTTTCGACTTTAAAATATTCACTAATTGTAATTTTAATAAAGAAATATCCACATTTTCGCCGTTACGTCGGGTCTAGTCAATTATCTCTTGGTTTTTGTTGGCCTGCGTCGACATTTTATCAATTTGTCTGGAGTGATATGTAGGTATGTATGTGTTATGGGCAAATAATTATGAACGGTTCTTCCAGAGATTGCACCATGTCTTTACTGAACTGTTGGAAGCGGTGGTGTCGCCAGTCCAGTTCTAAGATACTGCGTGGTTTGCATTTAACCAAGTCTCGTCAGTAAAAATAACATGACCAATCTGATATCGTTAGACTGAAGCAAGTAACATGTTGACGCTCCATCAATATTTTAAGTTTGTCTTTTTTTTATAGGAAAATCCAATTGTTTTCAAAACCATGCTCTCGACGATTTTTTGCCATGAAACAAACAAACCACATTCACGTAAAGAAACAACTAGTTTTTAAGTGTTGGAATTTCTTTGCACAAGTAATAGTCATTTATATGACGGCGAATGGCATCAGCGTCGTAGTTGTTAACCGATGTCACACGACGTGGTTGGCGTCTTTTCGTGGAAGCTTATTTTCCAGCATGCCACTTGTACAGTAAGTTGCGGTAGTAATTTTTGAAAAAGTAGATCTACTAATTCCTAATGCGGCCGCATGACGCTCTCGTACTTGCGACCAGAGGGAATAGCGGGCAGCCATTTTGATACTCTGCTTCAAAGTAATTACGAACTTTGATCACCAGTTCTCTCGCCTGCCTTTTTAGAACAGATCCTTTTGGCATTTTAATATTTGACAGCTGGGCAGTAATCAACACGGAGGAACACAAATACTCAACGTAACGTATGGATAATGTGAAAAAAC
>DVZK01001088.1:0-10168 GCA_018236665.1 Calephelis perditalis
CGAAGACACTAAGTCCCACAATGTGATAGGTGGCAAGCCTATCGCCAACCGGGCACATTTCCAATCCCGACCAACATGTTTTTTATTAGAAAATTGGAAAATCCAATTTTCTTTTTGTTGGCCGATCCAGGATTCGAACCCGGGACATCTTGCAGTCAAGTCCAACACCCGGATTGCTAGACCACAGAGGCGATGCTCTTGTTAATAATGACCTAATCGAACTGTACTCACATTGGACGAGCTGGTTGGTGGAGAGTCAGATGGAACTCTACTTAGGGATCCTTGAGAAACGCTACATGTATACCAGCAAGTAATTTACTTGCTTGTAATGTGGTTGCATATCACCGAGTCCAATAAAAATACGTTAAAGTCCTATTCCCACTAACATTTTGAATAAAGTGAGTTTTCTGTGTATAGTTTATTAAGTTGTAGTATTTGATCTGCTAAATATTTTTTGATGAAGGTCCTTTTTTTGGAGAAAAGTTTCTAGTTTTCTTCATGTAGTTCCTTTTTTTTTCTTACTAAAGGTTTGATTAATTGTTTCTTATTTTAGTATTGCTTATTTTATTTTTTTGGATATATTTTACAGAATACTTTAACAGATAGCAAGAAACAATATTGAAACTTACCCCTGTGAAAATAGAGCGACTTGAGCAAGTCCAGGCAGACCTGCTAACGATGCAGTGTATTGCTGCTGCATCTTTAACTGCTCTTGTAAACTTCCTTTACGACCACCAGCAAGGTACTGCTGCAGAAGGAGACTTTGAACAGCTTGTACCTAGAAATATAAAGATCTCTAAATTTTCTTCTTTAGTTTTCACTACACTTCTTTAGTAGTAGTAGCCCAATGGTCAAAGGTCAAAAATACCAAAGTTCATAATTTTTATGACATGTTAAACATTTAGTAAGATTACATATAAATAATTTGAATCAAATACTATCAGCACATATAAATTCAAGTATCTGTACAGTTCACAAAATTAGCAAGTCGGAAAATTACCTGGTCAGCTGGATTTGGTGGCCTTTGACTGGGAGATGGTGTTTGAGCAGTTGATGACGTAGCAGTCGAAGGCAGGATGGATATTTCTGGGTATTCCCGTTCCAATGTTTCCTAAAACAGTTAATAACTTGATTTATCTCCTCCTTTTCTCTTAAATTAGGCATAGTATTCAATAAACAAACATAAATAAATAAATGCGTTTACGCTCTTTTAATGGCGAGGTAAACGAAACAGTAGAAAGATGTGCGATTTAATTTGCTTAATATGTACCTGTCATTAGCAGAGATGTGATGAGTTTCACGCAAATCATTTTCAAAGCTTCTTACCTTTGTAGCAGCCAATCCAACTGGGCCAGGATCCATGGCATTGCTGTGTTTCTTTACCATATGACTAAACAGAAGCTTCAAATCCACATAAGCTTGGCTACAATGAGGACAGTGGTAATGCAGATTCATTCCTCCAGCATTTTTATTTAATGGACATGATTGGTCATGACATGATGGCGGTATCGTCGGCCCAGACAGCTTTGGGGCTTCAAAAGGTTTCTTCTCAAATTCCATTCGCTGCTTCATTTCTTTGGAAGGTGATGCATCGTAAATGCTTCTTGGCGATGGAGATGATTGACTTCGGAGGTGAGAGGATGGGTAAAATGTTCCCGCCGCTTTTACTACTGAAATCAAGAGAAGGAATTAATTTTTTTTAATTCAACAAATTAAACGAACATTAATAACAAAAAAAATAATGTAGAAGAATTTGTTTTAAAGTTAATTTAAAAGAAAACTACATTTGACAAGAGAAATATCTTTAAAAAATAATAGAGAACACTTTGATTTAAAGTTAATTCACAAGTAAACTACCTTTGATAAGAAGTACCAATGTCCAGACTCAGACTTTTTATAACTGAGCGTAAAACCCTGACAAGGACTTAAAAGTTTATGGTATTGTAATGTGAATATTGTTACTTAAAAAACAAAATATTTGGTAAAGGATACTTTTTATATTTTTGACCAATTTAAGTTTTTATAGTTTATAGACAAAATGAAATTGAGATTTTTTCATACTATCAAAAATTTAAATAATTTTGGGTAAAACTTTGTTGGCAATTCTGTCAATGAACAAGGAAAATAAGGATTATGAAGTCATAATCTTTCTTTGCAGCGTTTTGAAGCAATTCCAACAAAGCATGACGTAGAGTTTCTGATTCAGCTCATTTCAGTATACGTGCGTTATCTTGGCTATGTACAATGTTTGTTCATATATCATCAGAAATTCCAACGCGTCATCTGACTTAAAATAGGAAGATCACTGGAAAATTACTCACCAGACACATTATCTTGTTCCCTTTCAAATTCACTCTTTATAGAAAAATTCGTAGGAGTAAATGTTTCACTATTCTCTCTCATAGAACTGACACTATCAACAGACGCTCTCTCCTTAATCGAATAATCTTTGGCTTCTTCGAATGATTTCTCTTGCTCTGCTTCACTTTTGATAACTGGTGTGCCTCTGCCATGTTTATGAGTTGCGATAGCAGAATACTGGGTGAGTATTGCTGGGCAGTTATTTCCTTGGGCACAATGGAAGTGAGACCTCAGCTGATTCTTGAAGCAACTCTTGCCTCCACATTGTTCGTAAGATACAAAGTAATCAAATCCATCAAGTAAAGTGTTTACTGAATGAGATTCACGCATGTGTGTTTCCATGATCACATGACTTTCTCCAGTGAAACTGCAGTTGAAGCAATGTAAGTGAAGTCTTGAAGTTCTGTATTGACAGTTTGGGTAGTATTGGCTACAAGCGTCTGGTGTTGTGAAGACTTCAAAATGTTGAAATCTGATGCGCTAAAACAAACAATAAGTATTTAAATTATCTTTCAAGTATAATTATAAAAAACGGATGATATTATATTTATTGCAGGCATGAATTATTGAAATAAAAATTTAACGTTACATAGAGAACTTAAAAACTATAAAAATCTTACCGGAAATTCTTCAACAGTGGCGATAACTGGTGAGGGTATAATTGGGGGCATTTGTGGCATTTGTGGCATCTGATTACTTTTCGGTAGTTTAAATGACGTGAAAATAGCTTGAGGTGTCACCTAAAACATAAATTTTATGTAAATAAATTTAATGAAATCTGATTGAGTTGGTTATTTTTGACATTAAATATGTAAATATTGTGTAAGCTAATGAACTACAGTTTGTCATTATTTGAACATTTATAATAACGACTGTTATTTACTGACAATAATTATTGTGTCTTCTCAAACAACAAAAAAATCTTTATTGGAATATTTTTATTGTCTTACTAATTTTGTCATTAGGTTTTGTCTACTACTTTTCATTACAAATTAACACTTACGTTATCTGTCCAAACTTCAACAACTCTATTTTTAGGTGGTCTTCCTCTCTTTCTGCTAAACATTTCATCCAGCGAACTTGAAGGGTTAACTTGTTGCGGAGGGATTCCAGGGTTCGCCCCCAGACTTAATTGGGCTTGCAAGTTTGGAGTCAGTTGGGAGGTCAAATTTGGGGTCATTTGAGCCAATTGCGCTAAATTTGGCGGCAGATTTGGTAGGCTCACTTGTCCTAGTTGAGCAGCCATGTTAGGATGCAATTGTGCTGATAGCTGTGGGGTAAAGTTTGGTGCGAATCTCGCTGCTAAATTTGGTGACATTGGGCTTAAAATTGCGTGCTGGCGATGATGTTCCAGGCGTCTAAATGGATGTTCTTCTGAAGATAATATAACAACGCCACAGTTTTCCTAAAAAAAATGCAACATATTAATGTGTCAGTTTATCGACAATAAAGTTTAACTCAGTGTTTGTCAAATATAGACTAAAACATTTCATTAGCTTATCATGTGCAATGAATCATAAAACTTACCCAAGTACAATGGTAATGAGTGATATCCCGAATATGCTGACAGGCAGAGTTGCTGCACGGATTATTCCTGGTATATGTCACGAAATAAGCTTCTGTGACTTGGTTCTGCTGCTCGTGTTCTAAAATATGCTTCACCATTGTATTGTGACAGCTGAAATAAACAAAATAATATTTGTTAAGAGTATACATTAATTTAAATTCCAATATTTTATTTTAATCTTGAATTTGTCGAGATTACCTGTGCGCCATTTTGCAGTTATCTGCTAAACAATGATAGTGCTTATTGAAAGCGCTGCATTTGCTGCACTTATCTTCTGCATCTTTACCACCAGTGAAGGTTTCAATATACTTCCTCGATATCTCCTCAACTAGAGCAGGATTCTGGAAATTGATAATTTAACGTTTTAGAAACCGCGAATTATTTTATTAAGCTTAGGTATATACGCTTGTTTTCAATTGATTTGATTGGTCAAGGTTTATAATTTAGTGATATGAAGACCTTATCGCCCGCTAGAGAAATAAGTATCTTCACGACCATATCTGCGAAGAGGTAGGCAGAGGCACATCCAGGGCACCCACGAATAGCCGAAGACACCAACTCCTACAATCTAGTAGATAACATTACGATAACTGGATCAGTCCAGTAATTCAATCAGCCAAACCAGGTGATTAAATCCTAGAAGGACTCACTTCACTGCCGTAACTTATTCTATTGACATTGTCGTGTTCCAGTTTAGAGAGCAAAATAGCAGCTAAACTTTGACAAGAAGATTATGATTCAAACCACAGGTTTGCAACACGTTACTAACAGCATAAATAAAATATTTTCGCTATTTCAATTTTAGTTCTTTTCAGCCCTTGAGCTACCATTTTGCTTTTTAAAGAGAAGAGGTTTTGCTTTTGCCCAAACAGGGGTTGTTTTAGGGGCGATGATTTCTTCTAAAACATTTTTGAAAATATTACTCGTGGTATCTTCAAGCGATATATTTTTGTTGCTTTCGTGACTATGTGGATAGAGGATACTCTGCTTGTTTGCTTCTAAAACATAAAGAAAGGTACTTACAAATGGATGTGGATAGTCGTTATCCATCATAGAATTGGACATATCTTCGTCCCCGTGTAAGTTACTTCCAGGTGAGTACATGCTTAAATCAGCCCCCTGCTGCATCAGCGCACTTTGGATCACGGATGTTGGCAATCTGAAAAATAATATAGACTTTAAAACGCCTCGTTAGTCATGATACTTGGATTCAATTTTTGACTTGCTGTTGCTTCGCGAAACAGAGTTAGAAAAGGATTTCGAATTTTAGGAAAAGTAACTTAAAATCTATTTTATTCTATACTGACAAAGAAAAGGGCTCTTTGTCAATATAGAATAGTTACGATTTTCATACAAATATTTACTTCTCCTGTTTTTCCTATTTAAGGAAAAGTAACAGATTTTTGATCTCGAGTTTTACTCATGTCAAATTATTATTTTTTTTTGCAGTTGTTAGCCGTAAAAGCGTAACAGACAGATAGACTTTCGCATTTCTAATATTTGTATATTTTAGAATGTTTAAACCAGTTACAATCAAGACGGGCGAGAAACTCTAACACCTAGTAGGATGTCACGTTGTCAGTTTACTAGGTGGTAGAGTTTCACAGCGACTCGCCCGGATTGGTACCACCGCCTTACCTATTCCTGCCACCATAGCGTCATGACGTGTTCCGGTTCGGAGGGTAAGGTAGTCGGTAAACTTAGTTTTGCTCGAGACCTAACACCTCGACCTCAGGTTGGCAACGCACCATTACCACCTTTGGTGTCTCTACGCGGCGTGAATTTCTTACCATCAGGGAATCCGTCTGCTTGATTGCCTTCCTATATCATAAAAAAAGTCACGGTAAGCCTATGCTCGCCTTTTACGAGCTGCCTGGCAGGAAAGCAGATGGTCTGTTTTGCAAAGGAGCCCGGACCAACACGGGGATATCTTCAAAATACTAAGCAGTCGTAGCTAGTCGTTAATTAATTTAGTATAGTTGAAATTCTTACCCAAAACTCATTTCTTGTTCTTTTCTCTCATGTTTCCTCTTATGAGTGAAGATTTGACTGCTTGAGTGCAGTACATAATTGCAGTGAGGTCGGATGCAGTGAATATGGTTGCAGGTTCGACTAAAACGACATTCCCTGTAGGGACAAGCTTCGTTTTTCATGTACTTCTTAAAACCATCTTTTGATAAAGCTTCGTCTTTAATGTGGTATGTCTTATGTTTTTCTGTAATAATAATATAAAATAAATTAATATTTTTTCCTCTATGGTTTAAAGGTCTAATGTCGGCGACAACAGCGAAATGTGGCTTTTCAATTTTCTTATAAGAACAACGTTGCCGGGATTGAATAAGTGCCCGGTTGGCGATAGGTTTGTCACCTATCATATTGCGGGACTATGTATGTTCGTTGATGCCCAGGTTTCACCTCTAATTATGTCTTATACAGGAGGTTGTGACGACCCCATTACTTGTTAGTGTACCATTTGACTAATTTTGTTTAATCCGTTGTTAAAATCATTTAAAATGTTTTACTCATCATAGTACGTTTTCCAACTTCCATAGATATATTGCATGTCATTATCATGTTCCGGCTAAAAGGGTAGTATAGCTGGAAAATTTCCTTAATCAAGAGGACTACGATTATTAAAGTTAGAAGCGCATCAATAACATTTTTCATATCTGTATAGTCTACATATGTATCTAACTATCAAATCCGTCTGCTTGTTTTGCCTTCTTCTAATCTAAAAAAACTAAGAGAAAATAGATTTATGCTGGATTTCCAATTTAAAAAAAGTGTAAAAATGTCTTTAAATCACATACCCATATCAGCCTTATTTTTGAAAGTGTATGTACATCCAGGTCTTCGACAATGGAAATGAGTGGTGCGTTGACCAGCAAAGATACAATGTGGGGCAGCGCAGTTCTCTGTTGCCCTAAACCTCTGGAAACCTTCCTGGAGGATCGCTGAATCCTTCCTGTGATAGTTCGCGTGCATTTGCACGTCTGATGTGGATATGTAAACCTGAAAATTTGATCAAATAAAATTAAGTAAATACATCAAAAGACAGCTAGCAGGCATAGAACGCGTTCGTAGAGATCGATCATTACTCTTGTTGTATCGTGTGTATTCATAATAATAACTTCAAATATTCATAAAGAGAATACATCGGTTTCAAACGGGAATTGAACTAGTAAACTTCGTCATTCACTGACAATGCTCTGGTTGGTGTTAGATTTAAATTAAAAACTTACGAGTTTTGGCGCCATCGTAAAGGAAAATGGTCGCATTTTTTTCATAATTATAGAATTTCGTGTTTATATTGAATAAAATTAGTCAATTTTGGAGGCATTTTATATAATTTTGTTCAGCGACTGTGCACAAATGAAATAATAATGAAGAAATTAGTGTATCGTGTATTTCCTCGCTCCCGCCAAATCTCACTAGATGCCCTTGAGTAACGAAGCCATCGCTTTACTCAAGACCTGACATGATTTTGTATATAGTGACTTTAGACTGTTAATAAGCAGCATCGCCTAAAAGTAGCCTTAGCCGGCCTCAGAAGAGGGCAAATTAACTAAATAATATTAACTAAAAACTTACCTTATCACAGCCATCTTGAATGCAGTGATAATGAGTTTGACTCCGGTTGTGGGGACATTCACTGAACCTTTCTGAGCAGTCGTCTAACGGAGAATACCGCATAAATCCGTGGGCCAAAGATTCATCTCGCTTTTTGTGCCACTGCAAAATTAATAACAATACAAATTTTATAATGTCTATTCCTCCTTATTATAATTACATAAGTGTCTTTTTTCAGTTTTCAGGCAGACTTAAGCTGACTATATCCTAATTCTAATCCTAAACCTAATCTGATCATTACTAGACTAATTTATTTTTCCTATGTGTCGTGTCTCTGTTAGTTAAAAACCTTTATTTTAAATATATTACTTTTTAAACTTCTGAAATATCGTAAAACATGTTTTTGGTATACCATATTCCATAGTTTTCTTAGAAAATCCAAAACGAAGGCCAGACTCAAAAAAACACAATATAAAAGTAAACTGCAAAAAAAACTACAAAATGTTTATAAAATTGTTTTTTTTTGACACAGTTCAATGAATTCAGCTGTATGCTTCTTCTACTAATATTATTAATGCAAAAGTTTGTACGTTTGTTTATTTATTACTCCTTCACGCAAAACTTCTGAACCGATTTTGATCAAATTTGACAAACACATACAGGGTAACTTGGATTAACAAATAGAATAGTTTTTGTCCCAAAAAATGCTCAAATGGAACTATTACCGACGCGGGAAACGCCACGGTCAGCGGTTAGATTTATTATATAAAGTAAGATAGCATGAATTTTAAAAACAGTATTAAGAATTCAGTAGAATACTCATTTTCATTAAGATTGTGTGACATTATTGGCAGAGTACCTAAAACAAATTCAGCAGAATGCTCATTTTTAAATGTTACTTACAGAGTGAGCTTCTTAGCACACTTTCAAGGAAATGGTCACTTTTGTTATGATTTTTACATGCAGTGAAAGTTTTTGGGAATTACAAAATGGTCATATTATTTAATTATAAGTTACCTTGAAATGTCTGATCATCTCCTCTTTCTTGCAAAAGACCCTTGCAGTACAGTCCATGCAATGGAAGTGTTCTCGGTAGCCCAGATCTTTGCAATATGATGAACCACATTCTAACGTGGAACTATACCTGCGAAGACAATATTGAATTATTAAGTAAGTATCTTCACCCCCATATCAACGAAGAGGTATGCAGAGACACATCTAGGGCACCCACGATTAGCCGAAGATACTAAATACCACAATGCAATAGGTTACAAGCCTATCGCGAACCGGGCACATTTTTTTTATTATTATGGCAGAGTAAGAGTTTTAAACGAGGCCTTAACCGTTACTTTGCTGATAATTACAAAAAAATTACATGTCTGCCGTTTGTACAACTGTTTCGTACATATTTGTAATCTGTAATCACGTCATTAAAGTTATTGCTTTAAAATGTTAATTAAGTTTAACAAAATCGTTGAGATTAATTGAGGCGGTTTTATAAAACACAAGCATCAATTACATATAGCACTACTTGGTAACCTCGACTTCCCCTGTTTTGTATATTAAATAATTTGTATAATAGTATTCTTATGACGAAGACCTTTGTATATGTATATACAAAACTACTAATAATACAACTATAATACTTGAGACGAAATGTTACAGGTACATATCTTAATTTTTTTCTTTACAATTCGTAGAGATATAATACTACAAATCACTAGAGATAGATAGAGTTACTATCAACTTATGATCAGGGTGTTATTTAAAATCCAAATTTGAAAGTCTGTCTGTCTGTCTCTTGCTCTTTCACAGCTAAACCGTTTTATATGAAATTTGGTATGTATATAGCTAAAGATTCGGGTTTAAACACAGGCTATTTTTTAAGGGACTTAAATAGCAGATGAAAGTTTAAATAAAACTATTATCTGCTGAAGAAGTTGCGTTACTAATAAAACAGTATCTTCACGCCGTTATCTCACAATGCGATAGATGGCAAGACTGTCCACAACCATGCAAAATGATTTTAATGTACAGACAAAGATCTTTCACTATTTTATAACATACATAAAATTAAAAACCAATTATTTAAATCATAATACTAAGCGTTTGTATATCCGCACTTGCATAAATTAATAGTTTTAAAAACAGTAGTTGTTACAAGTATCTGACATGATACTGGGTCCAAAATATTGTTTCCGGTCGCCCAGTATCTTAAGTGATCAATTAAAATAGTATCGTTTATTTCATTCACAGAAATGATTAAGTTTAAACACATATGCAAATTATTTTGATGGTAATTGTGGCTGTCAAATCAATACTAATATTATAAATGCGAGAGGGTATTTGTCGTTCTATTATTTTGGAACGGAACGAAGATTTTTCATAAATGAATAAGTGGAGAATTGAGAATTATTGGCCTGATATCTAAACGAGTTACTGCGAGAATACCAAACTTTGAAACGTCAGCGCAGCCGCAAGCAGCGTCTAGTTCAAAGATATATATAGTGTGTAAAACGCTACAGTTCATAATTCTAACTAATACTCCAAAGCAATGTGGCACTTCATATGTGATCTTGCAAAACTATACCTAAAAGTATACATAAACCACATAGGCTTTACACTTTTTACTCATTTCACACTTTATACTTTTATTTTTAAACTGGCTGA
>DVZK01001089.1:0-10167 GCA_018236665.1 Calephelis perditalis
AATCTTTTGCAATATTTGTAATAGTAACCGTTAGATCATAACTTCGTATATGTGGCGAAATTGGGTTCAATTTTAATTCTCTAAATAATGTTTTTATTACATGTGTAACTTTCTACTAGCCTTTTTCTTTGCTTACAATATCTTCACGCGAGGTCTCTGACGGGGTAGGCAGAGAGTATCGAGTGCCAGACCTCACCATCCTGACAAACCTGTCTGGCTTCCTTCACATTCATTACCCTTTATAGACAAACGCGCCGGTTTCGGAGACTCTTGACACCACCCTCGGATAAAATCAGAGTGATCTGATCGTTTAATGTCAACCTAGGTCTCCCGGGTACCTACATCCATCCACATTCGCGTTGTAAATCTGTTTTGATAATCTTTCATCTGTCATTCTTTCTACATGACCGAACCAGCGGAGCATGCCTTTTCGCATTTTAACACCAACACTTTCCTTCAATCCCACTCTTTCTCGGATCGCACTGATACGAATGTGATTTTGTATATAATTTTCCTGTTTTTTATATCATTAGAAGACGAACAAGTATGCGTCTGTCCTGATGACAGAAGATAGCCGTGGTATGTAAAGGGACTTGTTATAGGTCGCTGTTCTCTGACCGGATCACCAAGGTATACCTACGGTCTAATGTGCAAGTTTAGTGGCTGCTCTAACCTCATGGTTATTTTTTTTGTATGAGCGGTCAACGAACAAGCGCACCGGTCTCCTGATAGGAGGAGGATGAGGCAACCATGGCCTATAGACACCATAGTGTCACAAGTACATCGCTGTCCTGTGGCCAAGATCGGAACATGACAGTCATTATGGCGGCAGGAATAGGTAAAGCGGAGGATCCATATCTGGCTAAGTTGTAAGTACTCTACCACGAGTGATGTGGTTGGTAATGATATATTTAACTGCTCGTCTTTTATGAGCTGCCTAAAAGATAGGCAGATGGTCTTTTCTATTGAGCGTACCCGAAAAAATACGGACAATCACGACAGAGTCAAACGCAGTCATTTTAGTATCAGGAATACGCAATGCATTGAATCCTACCCGGACTACTTGTCGTACAGCACTACTTTAACTTAATAAGTATGAAATTGTAACTGTTATTCGCCCCTTCCTTCTCGTATTAAAATCATGAAACTATTCCGCGAGAAAACATTGATACATTGGGATACACGTAATATGTCCTAAAAAATGGATATGTCCTAAAAATGGATACGGCTAAATAATTACCCCCTTACTAATAAAACTTACGCGCCCGTTGGTGTGTAACTTTACTGTTGCTAACAAAAAATGAAGTTACACAACAGATCAACGGGCGCATAAGTATTATTAGTAACAGGGTTAATGTGTGATTTGAATAATGGTTTATCCTAAAATTGCAGTAGCATCAAGAAAAAACAAAATACTCACAATCATGTCTGTTGGTATCCACAAAACTATTTGACGAATAACTCCCACTACACGATATTCACAGTTTTATTGAAAAGTCACTGGTATTTCGATTTGCTTCACTCACTAACGAGTCACAGTTCAAAAGGATAACTTGACACTAGAAAACGTCAAAACTTTATATTTGGTGCTGCGAAATATCGATGTCCATTCGTAAGAAGAAAAATCTGAAAAAGTTTATCTCTGTTTAGTAAAAAATATTTTATATACATAATGATATCGTAGAAGTGCTGTGTCTAAACGTTGATGAAATTTTAGAAATAATTGTATTGGTTAAAGGGATATGTCAAAACCGAAAATCTTACATCAAAAAAGTACTGGTCAAACAAATCCAACTTTAAATCTTTGTGATACGAAAATCGGATTTTTCGCCTTTGTGGTCTAGCGGTCCAGGTGTTGGACTTGACTGTATGGGGTTTTTAATTCGATTCACGGTTCAGGCAACAAAAAGAAAATTCGGTTTTTCTAATTTTGTAATAAAAAAGTTTTGCTCGGGATTGGATATGTCGCAGGTTGGCGATAGGTTTGCCACCTACCACATTGTGCGACTAAGTGTCTTCAGCTACTAGTGGGTGCTCTGTTTGTGCCTCTGCCTACCTCTTCGGGGATATGGGCGTGAAGACACCTTTTATTCGTTTTTTTTATGGTAAATATGTATAGATACTTACAGTCATATTAGTTGGCGCCTGTGTAACAAATTTACAAATTACGCTTTTTCACTACACCGTGTTCACAGTTACATTAAAATATCACTGGTATTTTGATTTGTCACACTCACTAACTAGTCACTTAGTGCATAAGGATGACTTGACACTTCTAAAATGTCAATAATCCAACAATTAGTGCTGTGACATAAACGTCTTAAATCTAGCTCACTGCTCTTCACTATCGAAGTATTGCTGCTTCTTCGCCAGCAAAAGCCTCGTTAGCCTGCAAAAAAATGAATGAGTGCTTTCAAAGTTTATAGGATTTTTTTACAACATTTAATTAATATTTACTATTACTTTAGTACGTCTTGTTGAATCTGCTGTAAGATCCATAACATAAAAACGCACTAGCAACACCTATGGTGTCTATACATTTTAAAGAACATTTTTTGCTCCAGACAGGATTTGGAACTGTAACCATTCGTGTCCAGCCGAAGAATGCTCTAACAATTTGACCTACTGAGGATTGTGGTCCTGTGTGATGTCCTTAGACGAATATTTTTAACATCAAGCGAGTTTTCCGCGTTTTCGATATCTTATATATAAAATTACCCTGTTACAATGTTACCTTACTCTTCCGAAACACCGATTTTCACTAAATTTTATATGCATATTTAGTTGGTCTGATCGGCTACTATCTATTTTTCATACCCCTAAGTGATAAGGGTTGTTCACCCTTAACATATTTTCTTAGAAATAACTTATATGGCAAAACGTTAGCCGGGTCAGCTAGTTTTATTATAAAATAAATTTATATAGTATAATTATCCATTAGTCCATAGCCTTGAAGAGTTGGGATCGGTGATATAATATACATTAGTTTAATTGGGTTAATAAAAAAGTACATTAACTTACAGTCATATCTTATAGCACCCTCAAAACTAATCCACCAAAAGTGCTCCTCACTATACGCTGATCACAGTTACAATAAAATGTCACTGGTATTTCGATTTGTCACACTCACTAACGAGTCACACAGTTCATAGGGATGACTTAACAATTCGCAAATGTCAACAACCCTACAATTAGTGCTGTGACATAATCGTCATTGTGAGTCTATCTCACGGTGTTTCACTATAGATGTACTGACGCTCCGTCGTTGTCGAAAGCCTGTAAAATATTGTGACAGCTTAGCAAAAACAATAGTGATGTGCATATTCAAGGTTAACGCGAAGTTAATGCCTTGTCTCATTTGAGTATTTCCGTTATGATAACCTTTTATGGGGTTTATTCTATATACATAATAGATCCCCGTGTGACCAACAACTTGCTCCTTTGTAGAATAAACCATCTGCCTTCCTGCCAGGCAGCTCGTAAAACGCGAGCATAGGATTACCGTCACTAATACCGTGACATCCTACGAGGTGGTAGAGTTTCGCAGCGACTCGCCCGGATTGGAACCATTGCCTTACCTATTTTCGCCGCCATAATGTCAGTGCTTGCTTTGACGTAAGGTAGCCGATAAACTTACTTTTGCTGGAGGTCTAACATCTCGGCCTCAGGTTGGCATTAACACCTTTGGTGTCTGCTTATTTGACTTCGAAATTCCAATGTAATGAAAAAAAAAACATAAAATCGAAAATAAGCTATATCGGTGCATTACAAAAAATCCTTATGAAAACTATGAGTTGTTTCGTCTCTTTGTAAGTTTTGTTTTAAAAAAAGAATTATTTTTTGAGTAAGACGAGTTCTACTTTTGAAATTATAGAAACATGAAAACTCTAGTGTCACTTTGTTTATTTGTTGTAAAGTTTTATAAATACTGAATCGATTTCGATCAAATTTTGCAACGATCTGCAATTTCAATATATCAATGTGTTAGTGTTTTTTCAATATCTCAATGAATATTTGCGGTAGCTTTAAACATTTAGACTTGAGCGAATCCGCAGACAAAAGCTAGTTTTGTAGGAAATTTTATCTTTTCGATCAAATATACTTTTTGTAACTTTAGTTTTTATTAAGTACTAAAAATATTTAAACTTAAGTATCACAAGTTAGTATTGAACTAAGACAGGGATGTCTGCAATTTTATCTATGTAATACTACTCGTACTATCACTTTCTGAGATTCATTTGCATTCTTATTATTTTTATAGAATTAGTTTTTGCATAACAATAGCAATTAACGTTTTCATCACACTTAATCAATCTTTTTTAGGCTTTTTTTCAACGGATAAGTAGATGAATTTTAACTTCGACTTTTTGTTATATTATTTTAATGCTTTGATTAAATCTGTTTATTTAATTTTATATCTACAAAAGACTGTTTCTCTACAAGTAACAGAACGAAATTGTATCACCTATAAACCCGACCTAAATCTTAAGTAAAGAGAGCTTGTAATTTTATAATAAAGTCTTTTGAATACGTTTTTTATGATAGTTATAATGAAGTCGACATATAATAATTATTTTACTGTCTTGGATAGTAACCATAATGTAAACACTGTTAATATGAACATAATTATCTCGGTTGGTGATTTTATTATTTATACAAGACGTTTAAAAGATAAAAGTTGGAAACTAGATTAAGCACCCTGCTTATCTTTACGCTACTTACCTTTTGGAGGGTGTATAACATCTTATTAATATTATAAATGCAAACGTATGTATGTATGTTTGTTTGTTTGTTACTTCTTCACGCAAAAACCACTCAACCGATTTTCATGAAATTTGGTACACATATGGAGGGTAACTTATATTAACACTTAAGATTTAAGAGTTTTTATGCCGAAAATATGTTCCCGTGGGACCATTAACTACGCGGGCGACGCCGCGGGCAACAGCTAGTATGAATATAAATTTTCAAACCTGTCAAACTTCAATACAACGCGTTTACTTTGAAACCTTAACACCCTAGTTGTATAGATATTATTATTAATTGGAAAAACTAAGACATTTTTAACAAAGATTTTGTTTAGGTTTTAGTAGCTTTTTTAGTTTGTATGATAACTAGTGGACGCCCGGGGGTTTAAAGGCGTAACAACATCAATTCTCTATTTAATTCCCTTATGCAATGGGTGTAAGTTTTTTCTCAAATATTAATAAAATGTATATATAATTCCAATACATATATAATAACGAGTTTATTAAACGATATTTGGATCGTTAACACTGAAACACCCTGTATTAATATTAAGTAATATTATTTTTAATAATATAGAGGTTTGTTACAGATAATAGACATTATAAAGGCGTGAGGTTTTGATATTTACAAAAACGATAAAGAATTATGAATCCAGATAAACATCATGACTTGTAGAAATGAATAACGCGCTATCCAGATTTTATGTAATAGTTGCCTTGTGTAAGTTACATTATATTAGATAATGTTTCATAACATTGCAATTATGCCAATATTGATTTGTAATATTACCGATATATTACTTTACATACGTTTATATCACACGATAAAAAAATCACAAAGTATTGATACCTAATTTTTTTGGAAGGTATATAAATAAAAAAATGTTTGTAAATAAATCTGAACTTACGAGGTTTTAAAAATAAAAACAATATATAAAGCTCGCGGCAACTGCGCGACGCGGCTACGCGTTGGCGACTGGCGGTGCGATTACGACGATGCCGTAATAGCCCCGTGCTAGTATTACGGATAAATCGTAATATGTGTTACGAAGGAGCCTTATGTGGAGTTGTGGGTCGGCTAGGAATAGGGTTCCACCTGACGTCTGTCACGATCTACGCGGTGTTGTAATAGAACAGGTATCTGTTTAGTTGCCCAAGTGCGCATGCTCGGGTTAACGAATACGCGAAATGTTATCTTGAAGATAACATTGTATTTTGTGTTGAAGATTTACGGCCGATATTAATAACCTATCCACACAATAGAGATAGGCTGATAAGAGATTTGTTGTTAAGATATTTTTGTTAATTGTGGAAAAATAAGTGGTTGTCTGGTAACTGATCTAAATTAGCACTACCTCTTATCTTAGATAGGCTATAAATATTAGGCATTAAATGGTATCCGTTATAGCGAAATCGTGACAAATTTGGAATTTTGTCTTTGAAAAACGGGTTGCAATTTTGAAGGGAAGGGAGAGGATTTTTAATGAGGAGTGAGTTTTAAAGGCAAATTATTAATGTTAAAAAAGTAAAGTAGAGCATGGGTTACAATAACACTGAAAAAACTTTTTTTGCAAATGTGGAAAATATTTTTCTTACATAAAGGTTACTTATATTAACTATTTGCTAGCTGTTGCATGAAACTGCATCCGAGTTTAATGTTCATTTGTCTCTTCCACGTGAAATTATTGAGATATCACAATAAAATTGATGTGGTTTATACTGTAGTTTAATTTTGAACCTACACTCAATTCGACTGTATGTTTTTCTAGTTTTTTTGAGTTAGTTGTTTTTGTAATTTTTTGTATGTTTGCTTCGATATTACTCTGCCAATAGCCAGTGGATTTTGATGCTTCTTTCATAGAAAGAGGTCACAATTCCAGAAGGTTCTATATTAGTTTTATCACGATCCGACTAGCGTTTTTTGAATTAGTTATAATATTGTTTTTTTTGCATTTTTACTGCGCTTAATTAGATTGCTGTAGTTGATTTTTTGTAAAATAGTAAAATTGCTGCAAAAAGACGTATTTAAACAAGATATACAAACCCCTTTTGGCGTTTCAAGGGGTTTGTACAAAAAGTATATTAACGCCCATATCTCTGAAGCGGTAGGCAGAGGCACAACCAGGGCACGCACGATTAGCCAAAGACAATAATTCCCACAATGTTATAAGTGATAAACCTGTCGCCAGTCGGTCACATGTATTTTTTATTATGACATTGAACAAAAACACATTTTATTCTTTTTGCCCCACCCAGGCATAGAACTCTTTATAAAGTCAATTCGACAAGGCCACAAAGGTAACATCAAGACAAGTATAAATAAATAACGATACATATAATTTAAATAAGCCCAAGATGGGCACGTTCAAAGTAACGAATTAACGAAAACTTTTTGTAAAAAGAAACTTTATTTTGTAAGTATAAAGTAACAGCTACTAACATTTCGTATGAAAAAAATATATAAAGTGTTGATTTCCCATTTGCTCTACAATATTCCCGGTTTTCCTTTTCATAAGACCCTTCTCGTGACAATAACCAATACAACAAAAAAAGAAATAACAAAATCAGTCCCATCGGTTCAGTCATGATTCAATGACCATGCGAAATGGGGATTCATTTTTATTTACATAAATCAAAACTACGACATCGTAATTAAAAATGCCGAGACCTGTTATTCACAGCAATGAGAAAACGGACTCGATTTCATCCAGAAAACGAATGTTCTTGACATAATTTTGTATGATTGATACTACATGGTTACAAGCGGCTGGTGATCGTGACTTGTGGCGTTCTTTGGATGAGGCCTATGTCCAGCAGTGGACGTCTTTCAGCTGATGATGATGATGACAATGATGATGATGATAATGATGATACTACGGAATTTACCGTTGGGATAACGATGAGGACGGGGAGGTCTTGCACTCTCATATTACAGTCCCCTTACAGTACCCCTTAAGGAGTTTACGACTCAATAGTCGCTAGCGTCTCCGTAATATGCATGAAAATTTTGACCAGCACCTCTACTGGCTAGTAAGGAAACTAATTTTCAGGCCAAAACTGCTACATTTAGATACGTTAACTACTGAATGTAATCTTTAGCAATTCTTGGTAAAGGCACAAGTGTCGAATTAAGTATATGGTGGTGCTAGAGAAGACGACAGTAGAGGCCGAAAATTTTTATAATAATGACCGTACTACAATGTCACAGAAGAGCTCAGGCGTCGGGATGTGACGATCCCATTACCCGTTAGTGGCGATCTCGTAATTTAGGTTTTGGGATTATTCCTCTAGTGCAGTCAGTTTTTACTAGATAGTAGAGTATTGTGATAGAACTTGACTGCATTTTTACCAACGGCTTTCTTATTTCTGAATTCTGTCGTCACAGTGTCATTGCTCGCCATTGTCGTGTTTCATGTAGGATAAGATAGTACCGGATAGATTCGTGACCTAAGATTTCATTGAAAAAAATATCGATACAAAATTAACATTATTTGTCTCCTACTACGAGTATTAATAGAGTTGCCTGGTTGTTGGCTATATTATAAGTTATCAGCTGTAAGTCCGCAACATCGTTAGCGTAGAGCAGTTACAATTTTCAAATAAACTTTCGTTCCCTATTATAGCCTTTTAAGGTCTGATTTTTGAAAAAAAAAATAGCCGGTATTTGAACTCTCTTTAGCTAGATGCGTATCAATTTTTATCAAAATCGGTTCAGCAGTTTTGCCTTAAACGAGCAATAAACAGACAAGCAGACTTTCGCACTTATAAGTATGAAACAAATGACATGTGGTGAAATTAGCCAAATTATATTTTTTTATGCCCTTTTGCTGTACTCCAATTGAGCCACCCACTTAAAAAATCCTACACGAATTAACCGATATAGCCTGCGAAAGTCTGTGTCATGATTGCTTTAATTTTAGTTTTGCAAGCCTGACTCACCGGTCATAAGGTGTGAAGCAATATTTTAAATTCAACTGTTTTTATCTGTACTCCGTTATGCGAGTGGAACATGACCTAATTTTCAGAGATACTTCAAGTTTCTTCATGTAATGAAAATTTCTACATGATCCCAGAAGAGGTGGGCATAGGCGGCGGGACAAACGAGGTTTAAAGAGGTACAATCAAGGCATCCATGATTAGACGAATGTACTTTGTCCCACAATGTGACAGGTGGCAACCCCGTCACCAACTCGCTTATGCACTCCTGGGCTATGTCGCTTTTATCATATTATTTTTTTTATTTTTTTTACAATCTTGGAATACTTACAGCTATACAAAGTTCATGAAATATTCAATTACAAAAATCTAAAATCTATAGTTAAATGTAGGGACATTTAACTATACTGTACTACACTGTACTATACTGTACTATACTGTACTATACTGTATAGGGATACATAGACATATAGTCAAATAAATATACCTATAGTCGCACCTTTGGTGTACGAGTCCGGTGTTGAACTTGACTTTTTGAGGTCTTGGGTTCGATCCCCGGGTCGGGCAACTAAAAGTGTGTGTTTTCTAATATTTTTTTAAAAAAATCTAATAAAAATACAATTTAGCCTGGGATTTCATATATAGCCCGGTTGGCGATAGGCCACCTATCACATTGTGGAACTTAAGTGTCTTCGGCTAGTCGTGGTTGTCCTTGTTGTATCTTGGCCTACCAGTTCGAGGATTCGGGCGTGTAGATATATTTTTTTTCAAAAATCTTTTTTTCTCAATTCTAATTCTAGTCAATATTTTTACAGCAATACAGACTGATGCATCCCGCTTTTAGTCACAGAAAGTGGCAATGTTGTGTTGCGAATTTGTGGTGGAGATTTTTGATCTCCTAAATGAAACACAACAATAGTGAGCAAAGACGTTTTTATATTGGAAGTCGGCGAGTGTTTCCCACCTACTCGTGGGCTTCTTTGCCCTCTAAATAAATAAATGGCCCTGGAAACATTACACTAATATAACTTCAAAGTAGGCAATCATGGTACACTTCTGTTACGAGTTACAATATACAGATACAAATTTGTATCCCCGTGTTAGTCCGGGACTCCAGACCATCTGCCTTCCTGCCAGGAAACGCATTAGAGGCGTGCAAAGATTAAAAGTGTCACACCACCAAGACTATTGAAGTCCAGTACCGTGCTGCACCTCGTCCGGATAAGGATTCTCCCTATTTATTCTTGTCGCCATAGGGACAGGTTAACGTTACGATCTGCAGATTAGGTTAGCCGGTAGATTTTCATAATAGGCTTAACATACCGGCCTCAGGACAACGACGCACCTGTAACATCTATAGTGTCTACTGTATATAGGCAACGGTAGTCTCCTACCATCTTAGGAGCCGTGTGCTCGTTCGGTGTACTCTTACTTAAAAAAACCGGTACTATTTATGTTTTGGATACGTAAACCCCTGGGCACA
>DVZK01001090.1:0-10159 GCA_018236665.1 Calephelis perditalis
ATCGCGTCGAATGAAGCTGATCATATAATTATGATCGAACTTCACGTACAGGTAAGTTCGTTTGATCATTAATTATACAGCATCATCAGGGCTAAAACTCAAACTACTAAACAATACGAAACAACGAAAGCGATACCACGAATTAAAATTTATTGAAAAAGATATTAACAGTCATCGTGTTTAGTTTTGAATACTACTTATACGGTACTTGCGTTTAGTTGGAAGCATATTTAACACTAAAATACACATTTCGACTCGTTAATTTAAATTTGCAAAACCTAGGTTGCGGTTTCCGTTGCCGTCATGGATATTCGGACTACAACAGGTATTATTATAGCGACACATTGCCAACTATTATAAAAAGTTCTGTCATAATAATCTTTCACAACGTTAGAACAGTCAAAAAAATCAGTCACGAAATCATAGCGCATCTCAAAGCCTCATTGAATAGTGTATACACTTGACGCCATCATTCGATTCCAGAAAAGACCAGAAATTTTATTTAACAAACATGTTTTTTTATATGTATGTACTTTTCTGCCTCTAATAACTTATACACCCAAACAAATACAAACCCAAATCATAAGAATGGAAATTATATTCCAACTTTAGAGTTCAAATATATACAAACATAAAATTACCAATTCAGCACTTACATCTGAAGCAGATAGCTTGTGATAATTTTAGTTTATCCCCAAAAAAAATTGTCGTCAAAATTGTTATTGCAAAGGCTCATCTAGGCATTAAAATATCATTGCATTTAATGAAATAATAATTAAAAACCACAGTCCCAGAATTGAGTATACGATTTTTTAGATCCAGTACTGCAGCAAAAGCTTACAAGAACTATACCACTGCGACTCTTCAAATTTAAAATTAGACTATTTGGCGTGAGGGATCATCAATACATTGGTCTGGAATAATAGATGATGTCTATTCCGAACAATTTATATTGATTCCTGCCACCATAACTCGGTACAGTAGTACTATTTAAATTATGCGCTTCGGCTATATTCTTCAAGCTTCGGAAACCCGAATATATTTTAAAGATATCTATATAAAGTTGTTATTACACATAATTAATCATTTCGCTTAAATTTAGATTAGGTCAGCCCATTTTAAAAATAAAAGTATAAAGTGTAAAAAGAGTAAAAAGTATAAAGCCGAAGCGCATAATTTAAACAGCAGTACTGTACTCATTGTCAGATTTTGATAGAAGTCTGTGATTTTTTGCAATAGGCTCCAGTTCAGGTTGGCACACACCAATACTTGTATATCGTCTAACCAATAAGAAAATTGATATTTGACTTTTCTCCGTATAACATTCGCCACGTACGTTCGGAAAATCGATAAGAAACTTCGCCATTCAAATTTCTTAACAAATACTGACAAATTGTTGGTCAATAGATTTGTTCGGATTTGCTACGTTCAAACTTGCGTTTCGATTTTTCCGTACAGAATTCTGAACTTATATGCTGTACCTATGTATAAGGCTTGCCTTATTAGTCTTGATGTCGAAAGGCTAGCAGTATATACGCTTAACTTAACCCATCGACCACCCGCGAGGCTCTGGACTACTCGACGGGTGCAGGCATTTGTGTGATGAACAATTAGATGTCTGCATCGTCGTGCCTGGATGTTTATTAGTTTTTTCTGGTATTCATTGACTAACACCCATAACACAAGCATATAATTTGGTTACTTTGAGGTTAAACTCAATTTGTGTAACTTGTCCAAGTATATTTATTTATTGATACCAGGTGCCACTTCGCGTTAGAAACTTTTCTACTTAGCACTAGTCTTTATTTAGTGTTTTAGTCACCTATCACAAAACCAGTGGCAAAAATGAAATGTATTATTTACATTGTTAATTAATATTGTATTAATAAATTTTGTGTTAACAATGAAAATTCAAGGTATTGATAACCAATGTAATCAGAAGCAAACTTGACTTGAAAGCAAGCAACAATGATTGTAAAGATTTTAAAGCTTCCGTATTAATAGCTCCAACAATGATAAAACCAAAAACATAGTTATATGCGATAAAAAAAAGTTGCCGCAAACAAGATTTGAACTTTCAACATTAGGTGTCAAGACTTTGGAAACTTTACCATCAAACAACTGAGGCTATAACTAACTCATAATTTGACATTTTAACTTACTTTTTTTATCTTACGGCAATTTTTTTTCTTACTATCCCAAGGACAAGAAAAATGCTAAGATAAAGATAGCGGAACCAAGTTACAAGTTAAAAAATGTTACACCAGTTAGTAATTCAGTAAAACCAGACAGGTAAAAATAATGACAGAATTGTGCCAATTTTGCTGCGCATAATCTAAATTTGTGGAATCAGAGAGGGAAGCCCTTTATGGAGCAGGTTTTTTTATTTTATTTTTTTATGTGAAAGCTAGGCGCACAAGCACTTAGGCTTACAAACGATAAAGACGAGATAAACGTGTCTCGTTTCTTTTATTTTGTTGAGACAAATTAGTAGTAACATAAAATAATTTTAATCAGTGTGCAGCAAAATTAGCACCAATAAGACGATAAATGAAGCCACGAGAGCAAGTACGCTATTAATAACTTTTCATAAAAAAAAACTAGCCATTACTTCCAGATCCGCATGTTTGAAAAGCACATTTCACGACGCGTTTTAAACCCGCAGCGCCCGCGGTTGTTTACGGTTAAGGCGGCACCGGTCGCCCGCCCGTAGAATCGGACAAGTTTGCGGGCGACGATTTCAACCGTGACGACTATGTGACCGTGCACATATTACCAGTCTTGTGATTTTTTTTAAATAAAACCGCAGTTCCGCGACCGTCGCGGGCGCGGGTAAAAACCGCTCCGTGAGTTCTTAGTCTAAACCTTCCCCTCAAGGCTCTTACTACCTATCACTCTAACAGTGAAAAATGCATCTCAATCGTTGTGTGTTATGTGGATTTTTAAATTTAAGAGACACAGGATCAAAATCACCTCTGTGGTCTAGTGGTCCGGTGTTGGAACTGACTACATGAGATCCCAACTCCCAGGTTTGATCCCCGCGTAAAACAGTATCTTTCACAGCTTTCTAAAAAGCAATGTTGCTTTCTAATAAAAATTGGATAAGGGACTGGTTAGCGATAGGTTTACCACCTATCACATTGTAGTACTTAATATCTTCGGCTTATCGTTGAGTTCCTGGTTATACCTCTGCCTACTACTTCGAGGATACAGGCGTAAAGCAAAATCAATTTAAATTTTGTAGTAGTGAGGTAGTAGGTTTCTGAGGAAGGATGTATGTTTATAATTACATGAAAAATATACAACAAGAACTAAAATTGAAAATAATTTACAATCGTCACAATTTTACAAATAATTTAATTGGAAAATCTCATTACGCTCAAGAATTGTCAGGCTGTACTTGGTCTCAAGGCATCAAATGTTAGCAGCTGGATAAATGACAATAAAAAAAGCATGAATTCACAATTTAACAAAAAGACTTGATAATACCGCACAATACTAACAAGATTTAACACTTAAGAGTTCATTCACAACGTAGGTAGTTATAATGGTTTCTTTAGACTTAACGCATCCATAATTAAGATACATTAGCAGAATCGTCTGCAAATGACTTAAATAAACCTTAACTTATGAGTCTCATTCATCTATTTATTGAAGTAATTATCTACCAATAAATGCATACATACAGTTGACACTGACAAAGAAAAATTAAACTAATTAAGAGCCTATTATAAGCTAAGAGCGTTTTTCGAGCGTAAATTTGTACTGAGAGTTTTACGCGCGTATCTATGCAGAGAGGGGCTCGAATGCGGCGATTGTGTTGAGGCTTGTATACTGATAATGAAAACGTCTTATGCCGGTATATTAAAGAAAAGCATCGTTTTGCTTACAGAGGGTAATTTTTATACAAATTATAACCGTTTTAAGGTCAGTTTGTAAGATTTCTAACTAAGGTTGTTCATGGCAGATAAAGAACTCAAAATATTCACCTATAAATAACGCATTGTTACTCTTAAACCGACTGCGAAAACGGAAGTTATATGTTTGCCTCCTACATTTTTTTTGTATATTAATGCATTTTTTTCGTCATTTTAAAACCGATTTTAATTTTTTTTTTCTGAAAAAGAGTACTTTTGAGTAGTCCCATTACCACCAAGGCTTGATCGGATATTGGAATTTTAGAGATGTCGATAAAAATACGTTTTTTTACTGAAATCGATATCAGTTTTTTCGCTTAAAATATTATTACTGATTTCGGATTACTTCTCGTTCATTATAGGAACTGGGCATTAAAAGGAGATAAATTCGACGACTTAGCACACATCAAGATTTACATATTCGAATACGAAATACGTTCGAAATTTTCTATAGATGCATGTCGCATACAGGTGGTGTAAGTGAAACCTATTGAAAATAAAAAAAACTTTTTCTAATCATCCGAGTACTTTTGCCGTGATACGGTACAAAATACAAATGTCGACAAGAATTAAAGACATGTTTCTGTCTTCACATTTGTAAATATCTTTCTGGGTTTTTTCAATATAACGATTTCCTAAAATTACATAGGTTATAGTATAATGTGATAGAACTCTTAAAAATAAAATCAAATACTATTAAAGAAATTTTTCAATGAAACATACTTAATCATATATTAAAGAAGGAAGATCCCGAATCAAGTCTTTTTGTTCGATGTTTACACTCATATCAATTGACAAAGACCAAAAAATTCTAATAAATATTAAAGAAAACAATACATTCACTCCATATTATGATTCTCTCATTTTCTTAAAGACAGATCTCTTTTTTTTTCAACAACTATAAAGCGTAATTTTCCATTGAACAAAAATAATTGAGAAATTCTAATATTTTATTTAAATGTATAAGTGCAGCAAACTACGTAGCAACTCTTCTGATCTTTCAAAACAATAATTTATTATAAGCATGATAGAGTTTACTATCATGGTTTCGTGGTCTCATATGACGCAGTTGCCTTTTTTTTTTTGACATTGACATATATCAAACATAGCTTTTTTGACAAGGGATTTGCTAAGCTATAAGTTATTCACTCTTGTAATAAAGAGTTGTGTTTCACAGACGACACTACTTTAGAAACACCTTTTCATTTCTTATCAATGCAAATAAAGAACAGGCGAACCTCTTATTTCTGGTTTGTCGGATGTCTAGCAAATAGGGACAGTTCATGGAGTGTAAATGTGATAATAAAGGAAAAATAATGAAAGATCATAAAAAAATATATGATTCAGTTTGTATTGACAGTACTATAGTCAATGTGATGGCAATACGGAGGATAAACTTGGTCTGTGTCAATGGTATAAGTGTAGCATGTGATGGGGTTAGTGTTACCATGTGTGAACCCTCCACCGGGTCGCGGCGCGCGGCGGTCCATGGCGTCGAAGTGGTCGTACGTACCGCGGCCGCCGCCCTCCCGCCGGAACCCGCCCCCGCCGCCGCCCCCGCTGCGGCCGCCGTCCCTGCCCCCGTCGCGCCCGTCGCGCCGTCCGCGGTCGAACCCGCCTCCTCTAAAGTTCATTTTCGCATGTCATTTTGCATTTAGGTATGTCAGGCGGGGGTAATCACAAGACATAATTTATTCATTTCACTTGCACTTTGCACATTATATTTTAGTCAACCAGTTTCACTATTAACATAAATTCATAATGCTATATAAATTATATATTAAAACAAATTGCGGAAAGTACATGTGAAATTAATAAATCACGTCTAGAATGAAATTCCTCCAAGCACCGACGATAAGAAGTATAGAGGTTTTTAAGCTTTTTGGGTCACATCCTGCCAATCAACACTTGGCTGTCAACCGCTATGTAGCTAGATATTTATCGTGTCTTTCTTGATATCAGGGTATCTGTCTGCTTGGTTGTCTTTCAATACAATTGAGAAAAGGTTGATCAAAAGCAATAATCAATAAAATAATATTACACAAAACCTGAACCCAAATTGACAACCTTTTATATCGTCGCGTCACGATTTTATTTTAGCGACACTCGGGGCTCTATGACCTTTTAAATAATGACTTAAATTACTTTTTTTGAATGCTAGACATTTTCATTTTTATGAAGCCACTTTGTAAGAGTGTGAGACTTATGTACCTATGTTACTGAGCTTGTGTTATAGTTTTGTGGTTGTATATATAGCAATGAAATAAGTAGACTAACAATACCTAGACCCAAAAATATAGTTCTTTGGCCTGCAATAGCTGGCCTTTGACTTAACTCAAACCTAGCACTTTAACCCAGGAATTATTTATCAACATAGACAATCCATTAGAGGTGACCATAATTTTATTAGTAACAACTCCTGTAGCCATCACTAGGCCATGTCTATTATGACAGACATTAAATTAGTTCTAGCTTTCCTTATTAAATTTTCAAGAGTAAAGTGGACTACGAAGGTTGCACAAGAAGCTTATTATGGTAGCCTCTGACAGACAAGTAACTTTGGTTTATTAAAAATCTTTGTTTTCTAATCTGCAACACAGTAACAATGAACAGCCTTAAAATATGATTTCTCTTAACCCGTTAAACCAAATACAACTATTCTACCACTTGTAAAATTTTTACGTAACTCATATTTTAAGCCACTTATTGCCTAAACAATACACATAACACTGAGCCAGTTAAGTTGATCCTCTCTCATTTAAAAATAATTATTGAAATTGGATCAGTTTTCTTTGTATGTTGAATAAACAAATAAACAAGGAAGAAGCTCAAACAAATTAAATATAATATCCTCAATCCTTATAACCTATTCCTAATTTTTAATATATTTAATCTTCAGTTAAAAAAAATTTACAAACCTATATCAATAAAACTTAATTACCATAGGTCATAACTTAAGAACAACCTGTGTAATTTCATATAAATATTTTTTAAATTCATGTCTTCATTTCAAATATTTTCATAGATCATTATTTGAAACTTAATTGAGAAACCTTGCAACACCCTATAATCAGCCAAGGTTAATTATAATCTGCTATATATTATTTGTTAATCCCATGTTTAGTTATAGAACAATCAGTAAACAACAAAATTGCATACTAACATATGAACTTATAACACCCGTTTCATGTCTATAAAATATATTTTTTAATACTGCAATATTAAAACAATACATAGTGCAATATTAATGAATTTTTATATAATTCAAAATAACTTTAGACTAAATATAATGTATTAAAATTGATGACTTGATTAAAACAAAATAACAATTAAATTAAGCTAATTTTTTTTTGTCAGATTGTATAAACTAATCTGAAAACCATCTAACAATTACCGGCAGCATTTTAGTAGATAGTCGATTTTACAAGCATTTGAAGCTAATTTTTATGTTCCATATCAATGTAACTTGCATGTCACATGCATGCCGATACATATATGAATATAATCACTATTCAAGCAAAAGGATGAACTACGAACCTTTTGATGTCAAATAGTGGCTTGGTACAAAAAGATAAAAAACAGTTTGAATGTCTATAAGAATTGGAAAACATTTATTTTGTTTTGAATTAACCGCCTAAAAGTAAGTAACAAGAAAGTATAATATAAAATCTATAAGAACTAGACCACCTCAACCCCCAATAAATACTCCCGGTGCCAACTGCAATAATTATTTGTAAGCTAACAAATAAATAATGGAAGGCCTTCATGTAAATAAAAGTCCTGTCAAGTCAAGATTCAAAAGTAACCCTTTTGAATCTTGATATCATGCAAATACTATTAACTTAATGTTAATATATTACTTAAAAAAATATTACAAAAAACATACCTGTCATTTCTTTTTTCTTCAGCAACATCAATTTTAATAAAATTACCATCTACATTAAGGGCTCCATTCATTTCTATTGCTTTAATCAAATCTTCTAAATACTCAAATTCTACATAGCAAAATCCTTTGAATCTATCTGTTTCTTTGTCCATAACCAGTCTCACATTTTTTATAGCTAGATCCTGAAAACAAATTGAAAGTTTATTATTTATTGACACACAAAAAATGCAAAGGCTATGCAACGAATTTATACTTTTCTTAACAAAAAGGAATTATCTTTTGTCAAATTTTCAACAATGTATCAAGTGTTATATTAATTACTAGTAAGCAAGCCCATCAGATACAAAATAACCAGCTAAGTACAAACGTTTTTTCAAATGTAAATTTGACGAACAAAGATGGAAAGAAAAGTCATTTTATTTCAGAGGTCAAAAGAGGCTCTATACAAGATTATGTTTTAGTGACATACTAATCACATATATAGTTTGTATATACAAAAACCTGTTAGCTATCATATCACATAAAAATATTTATTTATTCTTAAATAATATTTAAACTACATCAATACACACAAGAATAGTTTCACACAAGGCATGGGTCAGCAGAATTATTGTTTAAGATTGATAAACAAAAATAATCAAGTTTCACCCACTCCAACATGAAACTTCTGTTTAAAAAAACTTACTGATCATTTAACATTATGTAAGATAGATTTCAAATAACTGTTAAAGCTAGCTAACAAATGAAGCCAAAGCAAGTCTGCTTCTATATTATTATGACTTCAAAATTAATCAACAATTTTACTATGGACGTTAATTTTTCTTCGTAAATAATAGCTTAATTCCTTAAATAATATAGCATATTATAAGTCATCAATCACAGGACCCCAAAAGCACTGGCTGACCAAAGTGGATAGTCAGCACAGTGGTGCAGTTCTCGGCATTCACATATTGGACAAATTGTTGATATAAAATTATAGAATTACAACTACAAATGTTACAAATTTTAGAAAAACACCAGATACAATTGAATTTTTTTTACAAATTGAATTGAATTGTTGAGTTTGAGAACTGTTTAACTGATTTTTTTTTCAAAAATTAGTTATTGGTATAGTTGGATTCAGAAAGAAATAATCTGTCTTATGCCCTTTTCAAAATGCCAAGAATCGCATTATATCTCGAGATATTCAGTCTTTAAACGGTTTAACTGACACAGATGTCGAGATTGCTAGTACCAAAAATATTGAATATTAATTAAACCTACATAAAATATCATAATTATCTCAGTTCTAATATAAAAATGGATTTTGAGTCAAATCACGTATTTGTTAGTTAAACCATTCTTGAACTCAACCCTTCAATTGTGTTTTTGACCAACTCCGAAAAGAGAATACTCTGAATTCAACTGTGTGTTTTTTTTTGTTATGTTTGTGATTTGATAACTAGGCCGATTTTGATGATTCTTTTTTGAAAATAAGACATGATTCCAAGGTGGTCCTGTTTCCATATTAATTTTATCATGAGTGTACTAGTGGTGCTATATCATCAATATTTACAAATTTTAGAATATCGCAATGGATGGTTAATTCGCACTGCTTCCAAATCATTTGCTGTTTATGCCGCCACAGCGACAGAAAAAGAAGAATGGATGGCACACATAGAAAAGTGTATAGAGGATTTATTAAGAAAAAGTGAGTTCAAGAAAATAATGTTTTTCTCTCGCTTTTGTGGTCTAGCGGTCCGGCGACGGACTTGACTACTTGAGGTTCGATCTGAGGATCAAACCTGGTATAATAAAAATAAATAAAGAAAATGTGTATTTTCAATTTTCTAGTGTTATAATGTTGCCCGGGATTGGATATCTGACCTTTGACATTGTGGGACTTAGTGTCCTCAGCTATTTGTGGGTGCCCAGGTTGTGCATCTGCCTACATCTTCAGGCATATGCACTTGAAGATATTTTTCCATATGTTTATTTAATTTTAAAACGTAAGTCAGAATTTGTTAAATCAATTGTGCTTGCTGCACTTTTACTCGGTTTTACTTTATACATATTTGATGAGCTACAGTTGGTTTTATTGTATATTTATTCATGATTACTAAATGATATTGCTTATCAATTTAAATTTACATACTCACTAAAGTCCTAAAGTAAAGAACATGTTTAAAACATGTACTTTCAAATTTCGACTACTTGGTATATAATTGGTATTATTTTGAGGCTGGAATAATGGGTTCGAAATTGAGATGTTTCCATACCATGCATGCGAAGATTTGTTATCAAATTGAGTTTGAATTTGTTATCAAAAACATGTTATCCAAGTCAGTATTATAATTAAGACCTTAATTATTTAATA